>SJYV01042520.1:364850-407179 GCA_006410875.1 Neotragus pygmaeus
TCATGTCTGTGGATAGATTGTTGCACCTGAGCATAATGTTAAAGGCAGAACGTGAGCAAAATTCGAAAAACAGTATGTAAAAATTCTGATGTAAGCATCACAAAAATTACATGATTGTTTCCCTTTAGTTCCAAAAGCAGTGTTATAAAGATAAAATGTCCTTTTCTTTTATTAAGTAACATATCTCAAGTAATATGTTTGAATAATGGTCTATCTGAATTCAAATGATTTGCCTGGAGACACTATTATCCATTTCTATAAAATCATATGTGTATATTTTGTTCCTTGAAGACAAACAACATAGATTCTTATATAACAGAAGTTGGATAATCAATTCTCAATTTGAATTTTACTTGATGGAATTTTGTATGCTTTAACAAAATGTGTCCCTTTGTCATTTTAGTAATTTATTACTTTGATTTTCAAAGTCAGAGAACTTTAAACAAATTGCTTTTATTTGTTTTTATGTAGAAAAGAAAGGCTTAGATAGGATTAAGAGAAAGAATTAGCTGCAAATATATAATAAACATTTTAGCGTTTATACTAGTAATCATGGCTAGAAACAGTTTATCATGAAACTGTTTTAATGAAGAAAATAATGTGGTTTACTGATTTTAATAACTTTATATATGTGTTTTATATACTTAGGTTGAGGTTTTATTTTTTTCATACTGGGAAGTTCTTAATTGCATTATTTTATGGCATTTAATAAGGGTATGGAAATTCAGACAGCGTCAATTATGCTAATTTTTAATTGGTGGAATACTCTTTTTTGGTAACCTAATCTATAAAGTAGTAATGATCTTGATTTAGAAATTGTATTACTAAGACTTACCAAGATGATAAAAATGCATTCAGTTGTTGACTCTGGTAAAGAATAATGGAGTAAGTCTAGTTGATTATCTAAAAACACATAAAAGCAACTCAAATCATAGATCCTAATTTTTTTTCTATGAAAAAGAATAAAATAGTAAAAATGGAATATATGGCAGCATATTATTAAACCAAATTAAACTTGGGAAGATGGAACTTCGAAGCATTATGGATAGAAGTAACCTTAATATTAAAATGTGCATACCTCTATAGGCGTCAAAAAATCTTTTTAAAAAGACATATTTTTGCTTTCTATATCACTGAATTAACACAAAATTATTAAATCAAATATATATACTTTAAGCATTTAAGGGAACAGTTATATTAATGTTTCCTTCAGAGTAATTCCTTGTTGCTATAGACATCAATTTAGTCAATATTTATTGAATACCTCCAAGATAGGTTTCCCTGGTGGCTCAGCAGTAAATAATCTGCCAACAATGCAGGAGATTTGGGTTTGACCCCTGGGTTGGGAAGATCCCATGAAAAAAGAAATGGCAACCCACTCCAATATTCTTGCCTAGGAAATCCCAGGGACAGAGGAACCTGGCAGGCTATAGTCCATGGGGCTGCAAGATTGGAGATGACTAAGCAACTAAACCAACACCACCACACCTTCAGGACAGTCATTTATTGTCACAGACAACAACTCAATTCTTATTGAGCTAGTACCGTATGTCAGGCACATTGCTAGGCATAAAGTTTTAATAATGATTGTTTACTTCAGATTGATGGGAATATGTATCTAAACACATGCATTATATAATGTAATAATGTCAGTAGTAAAATATGCAGAAATTTCTATGGGCACACATAATGAACAAGAAGAGTATGGAGGAGAAGCAAGAGGAGCCTGTAGCATGGGGTGAAAGCTGAACTGAAGAGAGGGATTGCAGTTCAGAAAAGGGACTAATATCAATAACGAGGCAGAGTTGAGATTAAACAAAACATGCAGGTCATACATCACAGGATTTGTCAGAGAAACGTGGATATGCTTATCTGGAATTCAGAATACAAAAATAAAGACTGATGTGAGATGACCTTAAGGAACCTCAAGAGCATAGGCACTGGGGAGTCATGGAAGATTTTACTCAGGGGATGGGATGGTGCATCACTTAGGTGGTTGTATGGAAGGTGATTCAAGGAGGTAAAATCAGGCCAGCAAACCAGTTAGGACACTTGGAATATTCACATAAGGGATATTGAAGGGACAAACCAGGGAAGTGGTACAAAGAAAAGAGGATAATTTCAAGATGTATTTGGGTATAAAAACTAGCCGAACATTTTTATGTTGGGAATTTGGGAAGTAACCATGAATGACCAAGAAGTTTCTAACTAGAGAATCTGGAGTAATGCCTGTTATTTTACCCATTACCTTAAATAACAAAGAGAGGAAAAAAGAAAAAAATTCCGGGATGATTAGGGTTATTTCTGTTCTGGACATGTTAATATAACATGCCTGTGGAATGTCCTCTTAACAATGTGCAGAGGGCTATTGTATATATTTTTCTGAAACTTTGAGGACAAACGTGCATAAGTCATTAGGCTTTATGTGTTGCCTAAAACTATGGGAATGATTGATATCTTCAAGGAAAAGTGTACATATGTGAACAGTTATTAAAGACAGTGGAACCACATAGAACACAAAGCAATCATTAACAATAAACTGTGGAAGAACAGCTTGATCCTAAGTAGTATTTTTTAGAGTTACAAAGAAGAATATCCAGGAAAGTTTGGTGACCACAGAATTTGAAGACTGTGATTCTCAAACTGGAAAGCAGGTCAAGTCCAGACAGAGAGTTCCCACTTAAGAAATGCATAAGATGGTAAGAAAATTAGGAAACCACCATCTTATTTAAAAGTATTTCACTATTCATAATTAATTGTCTTCACAGTCACTAATCATTTCTTTTCCAATATCTAATCAACTTTCAGGGTGCTTCCCAAGCAGTGCTAGTGGTAGAAGAACACACCTGCCAATGCAGGAGATGTGAGAGACCTAGGTTCAGTCCCTGGGTTGGGAAGATCCCCTGAAGAAGGAAAGGGAGACCCATTCCAGTATTCTTGCCTAGAGAATCTCATGAACAGAGAAGCCTGGCAAGCTCCAGTTCATGCACAGGACTGCGACTTAGCATGCACACAATCTACTTTTAACTCTACTCAGAGTATTTTTCATCTTAGCTATTATACTTTCCATCTCTTAAAGTTCAGTTTGAGTCTTGTTACAAAATACTTTTCATATCTTAAGTTAATGTTTTGGGCATATTAAATCCAGTTATAATAACTAATGTCTGCTAATGATATCATTTGTGCCAGTTTTTGGTTAGTTTTGATTGATTGATGTTTTCTCATCTTTACAAGTCATTATTTTCTTGCTTTCTTACATGTCTGGTAGTCTGACTGGGTGTCAGACATTGTAAATTTTACCTTGATAGGTGATAGGCTTTTTTTTTGGTATTTATTTTGGAGCCTATTTGTGGATGTAGCCTTTTTTTTTCCTCCCCAAGATTTACTTTATTTTTGGCTCTGCTGGGTCTTTTTTGCTGTATGTGGGCTTTCCCTAATTGCAGAGAGCAGGGGCTACTCTTTAGTAGTAAGCAGTGTGCGCGCTTCTCATTGCTGTGGCTTCTCTTGTTGCAGACACAGGCTTCAGGCAAACGGACTCAGTAGCTGTGGTCCAGGAGCTTAGTGGCTCTGCAGCATGTGGGATCTTCCTGGATCAGGGATCAAACCCTTGTCCCCTGCAATGGCAGGCAGATTCGTAAACACTGAGCCACCGGGGAAAGCCCTGTGGATGTAGTTTAGTTATTAATACTTAGAAAATTTTTGTTCTTGCTTTAAAGATTTGTTAGGTGAGATTAGAATAGTCTTTGCTAGCAGGTTGATTGTTTCTCAGTACTGAGGCAAAAGTCTTCTGAGTACTCTATCCAATGCCCCATGAATTATGAGATTTTTCCAAGGAAACAGCTGGACACTGTTCCCTTAATTGCATTCCTCTGGGCCTTTCCCAGCCTTAGGTGGTTTTCTTTCATTCGAGTCCCAATCAGGACTTTGCTGAGAACTTCAGGGGGTTCCTCTGCAGATGTCTCTTTCTCTCCAGTTCTTTCTTTGCTGGTTTTCTACCCTACATACTCTAGCTGCCTTGGACTCTTAGGTCTCTCTCTTCAACCCAGATTTTCTAGTAGGGTCTACCTTTGTTCTGCTTTCTTCATAATCTATAAATTCTGTATAGGGCACTCATAGAGCAAACCTCATTTGACTTCTGTCACTCAGGGTTCACTGTTCATTACCTGATGTCATCTAGTGTTCTCAATACCATTGTTTCAATATTTTTGTCAAGTTCTTTGGCTGTTTCAGTGGGGAGGATAAATCTGGTTTCTGTTACTCTATCCTGGAGGGAAGTCAATCAAAAAATGAAGATTTTGAATCAATGAACTTCTAAGCTGTTTAAATTACTAATAAGAAATGAAGATAAATAAAATATTTTTTATGTTGGATCTCTAGGTTCTTCTATCTCCAAGACATTTCAAGGTCTATTGGCTAAGGATTACTTCGCTTCATAAATTTTGATTGTTCAAGGAAACGCAACTACCCTATTTTTTTTTATTTAAATTTGTTTTCAAGTTTCTTGTTGCTGTCAACTCTTTTTCCAACTGTTTTTTTTTTCCCCTCAAAAGTCATTTATAAACTATCAAGCTGCTCAAAAATTTTTCTTTGATGTGTGATGCCTAACAGAAAAACATGGTAAAGAAAAGTATGAAATATATTGCCATATAAATTAAGTTGTGAGAAGTTTTAATATTATTCAAATGTAGGTTTGTGACATCCAAGGATGTCTTTAATTTGAGTGGGTAGGGTTTCTCTTAACTTTTGGAATTTTAAATGAAAAATAAGTGATTCTGAGCCTCTGTTAACATTGACACATTTTATGTTTTATTTTTTAGGAGTTTGTATGCATTCAAATTAGTTTGATCATAAACTCTAAAACAACAACAACAACAACAAAACACCACCACTTGCAAAGTTTTGTCTAAGTCTGTCCAATATATTTGCTTAGCTGACAATAACATTATTGTGTAGTACTTTTCCAGGCAAATAGAAATTTTCTCCTACTGAAATTTCTTTGGGGCTATTTTTCCAGAATTAATTTAGCATGATCAGTGCTCGTAATGAAAATATATTTAGCTATATTCAGAAGGATTATGGGGAAAAGTTTCTAAAAAGTGAAATTAATGCAGTGTTAGTCATACAACTGGAGAAGGCAATGGCACCCCACTCCAGCACTCTTGCCTGGAAAATCCCATGGATGGGGGAGCCTGGTGGGCTGCCGTCTAAGGGGTCACACAGAGTTAGACACGACTGAAGAGACTTAGCAGCAGGAGCAGTCTTACAATGTCCCTTTTGTTTTATATCCTACACCTAGGAAAATATTTAACTGCCTTTTTTAATCCTTTACTTCTTTCACAGTACATTTCAGACATTTTCTGAGGGAAAATATAGAGACATTATAAGACTGACTTTACATTTTCTTTGTCACAGGCACAAAGAATTCTGGAGATCTTCTATTCTTATACTCTCATTTAAAGATTTGGAAGTAAGCTTTGAGACAATTTATCTTAAATCACACAAATCCTTAATGTTAAATAGGGATTGGAAAAGAGATTATAATGCTCTCATCACATCATTCAGCTTTTATATTTATTTAAGAATAATAACAATCCAGAAAATGTTGTCCTTAGTAGACATTGCATGCTTGTGTAGATATATATCTGACATTTTAAGCCAAATTCCAGGGCATTTATAGACTTGATGATGGCTCCTGAAGTAACAATTGAAAACATTTTCTAATTACAGTTGATAGTACCATCTAGTTCTTTCTGTTTTTGCCAGCAGTCAAAATCTCATGTTATTATTTGAGATTAGAAGCTTTGACAAGCAACTGACATTTATCCAGCAAATTGGACTGGCAGAGTCTTGAGAAGTTACACTCAGTGTTAATATTTATGTAATTTCTCAAAAAAAAAAATCTAAAAATAGAAAATCAAAATTTAGGCTACCCACCTGTTTATTATGTTGTTGCTGTTATTGTTCAGTTGCCCAGTCATGCCAGACCCTTTGCAACCCCATGGACTGCAGCATGATAGACCTCCCTGTCCTGTACCGTTTATTATGTTCAGTTCAGTTCAGTTTAGTTGCTCAGTCGTGTCCGACTCTTCGCGACCCCGTGAATGGCAGCACGCCAGGCCTCCCTGTCTATCACCAACTCCTGGAGTTCACTCAGACTCACGTCCATCGAGTCTCTCTTCTGTATTAGTTATGGATAGTTCTCCTGCTCTTCGCACATAAGAAGTGGGGAAAAGGCTGTACTCGCCTTCTGCGATGGCCCACACTCTGGAGTGTGCTTCTCTCTGAATCTGAATAAATCCACGTTACCTATCAAAAAAAAGGGGGGGGGTAGGAGAAGGATAGTCTAATGATTTGCTGAACCAATAATAAAATGAAGGTGAAAATTATTAATGTTAATAGCTCTTTTCAAACTTATTCACATCCAGATGTTTTTCCAAGTGATGTACATTGTCAGTTTTCAAACTGCATTCCAAGTCTTTAACTTTGCCTTAACAGTAATGATGAGAACCAATATATTTCATCAAATAGAAAATATTTGCAGAAGGCACCATTAATGTTAAAGTCAGATCATCAGAATTGTGTTATAATCTTTGACTCCCCATCTGCTTTTACTCTTTAATGCTACATGTAGCTCTTCCTACTTTTCTGAGAAATTATATTTGAACATCAGCTCTAATAGCATCATCTGTATTTTCCTACATATTGATATCTTTATGCTTTAAAGCATTATACATAAATGTAAAAAACTATCAATCGATGAATTAATCTTATGGAGTGTAGTTCTAATACAGAAATTCACATTTTTTTTTTAACTCCCACTACCATTTACTCACTAGGAATTAATTTTCTGATCGTGCAGTATTTCTCACATATTAAGTTTGCTGAATTGCATGCACACACTGTGAAAATAGTACCATTTTAAATTTGTCACTTCAGTTAAGGGAAACCATAAGATCAGTGTGACTGTGTGAAGAACAGGCTCTGAGTAATTTGAACCCTTTTTCAGGAGACCTGAACGTCAATATTCTCTCCCCGAGAATTTAGATGCCATTAATTCCTTCTTGAAGGCAACTAAGCCAAAAGTGTCAGAAGTATTGAAGAGGAAAGGAACATAGTCTTATTCTTGTAATGACATAGTAGTCAGAATCATGATGGTACTTAATTAAAATATGACATAATTTAACCTATTAAATTAGAGAGCATTTCTTCTCTGAGTGAAAAGATTTTTTTTCATTGCATACAGATCATATCTTCCAAGTTGAGATATATCATATTATAATGGACTATTGTAGTTTCTCATGTTTGTATTTGAGGAAAAAAGATGTTTGTCATCAAGGATTTATTTTTAAAAGCACTTGAAAGTTTGGCTAAGGTACATTATTTAAATTTAATACATATACATCTTATCTCTGTTATCTATCTCATAGTCAAAAACAATATAATGGAGAAAGTATTGCTCTGGTTCTTCATCTCAAAGCCATTTATAAGTCTATTAGAATCTAAGTGTCATAATAATTCAGATAGCATTGTAGTTGGTGTTCAGAGCATAAAGAGAATAATGTAATAAATATTTCTTTGTGAGAGTCCATTGAATTAAAAAGAAAATCTATATCCTCCCAATAACAAAGCTGCTATGGAAATTAAAGGAAACTGCACAGTATATTTTTCTTTCTTCTTGTCCAAACAAGACCATCAGGAAGGTTACAGTGTTTCTCTAGCCTGTTGGATTGGATCTCCCTATCATCACAAGATTTCAAATAGATATTAAAAATACCAGTTTTAACTGTACCAAGAGTTTGATAGTGAAAAGTTATTTTTATCATCCCAGTAATAACTGCTACTATTTCTCTGATTTTTTTTCCACGCAATAACTAAAATACTGCTACACTTCTATGGAAAGTAATCAACTGTATTCAGAGACAAACTGTATTATTTATAATTGTACAGATAAATGTAAACAATAAGTTTACAAATCAGTTTTTACTACCTCATTTAGGATCACCATGAAGTATTCCTATAAAAGAATGTTCTAGATAGAGGCAGTCCTCTGGGCATATGACAATTCAACTTTTGCTGATTTGTATTTCTGCTGTTCATCCAACTACACACTTGTGGTCAACATTGCCAGTAGGCAAGCAGCACAGATATTAAGATACATCAGTCAATCTACTCCCTGACATTTACCATAAAAGGCTCCCCAATACTCCCTCTCAATCTGACCGCAAAAGAAAGGTGGCAGCGTCCTTCACAGCCTTGCTGCTTGGCGAGCTTTGTTTTTAGCACAAGCCTAGGTTCAGTCTTGTGTTTTTGATCAAGCTGCACAGGGAGGCAGAAAGAGGAGAAGAAATAGAGAATTATAGGAAAAATAGAAATGTTTAATACTTTAAACTCAGTAACAGAAGTTATGAAATGCTTTGAGCAATGGCAGGATCATTCTTTTACTGAAAGGTATGGCTGCTCACTGCTTAAAAGTCAATATAAGGCCAAGTTGGTGGAAAGGAAAGTTTGCATAATACGTTCTTGTTCATACTTCCTTCCAGGATTAAAATTTGACTGGGAGGCAGAAATCTATACTTTCTTCCAATCAATCTTTAAAATACATGCATAAAAGAAAAAAATTGTGATGATAACATCCTACTTCTATTCAGTAAAGAATTTGTCTTGGGGGCAATGTGGAAAATATTTGATATTGTCGAATCAGACTCATAATAGCATGAATTTTGAGTTCTGACTTTCTCCAAGATAACATTCCATTCATGTTGTTATCTTCAGGAGAGAAGACTCAGCATCACATGACTGAAACTAAGAAGGGGGTGGGAATAACCATTGATTTACTCTTAACATTGATTCTTTACCAGGTAAGCAGCACGTAATTAAAAAAAAAAAAAAGGAAAAAAGCCCCATTACTTAAAAACCCATTGTTAGGAAAAAGGCAGTACTTTCTCACATATAGACTGCTGATAAGGGCAATTTAAAAAGATCCTGAAGAACCATGTGTTCCAAATAATTGTGTATAATAATTATGTGAAATATATTCATTTCAGCCTTGTTCAGAATAACTGAAAATAATTTTATTGTCTAACAATAGCAATGCATACTGATTAAATAAATTTTGTTCTATCAATAACATGGACTATTCTGCTGCCATTAAAATGACTTCTCCTTTTCCAATATTTAGTGCTTTTGAATTTTTATACCATTGATTTTTTTATTTAAATTTTCTCTCTTCTAATTTAAATAGTCCTCTGAGGGTTTTTTAGCCACTACCCAGACATCTTCCAAAACACCACCCTAAATCAAATGCAAATTATCATTCCCAGGCAGCCAAACTAAGGTTTCAGTCCTGATTCTGTCTTAAGAATGGAGCATTTATACATTCCCAACTTGGTTCTAAATATTTTAATTCTGGTCTGCCATTTTATTTTGGCTTCAGTGATATAAGACAAATTGGATGCTTTTCAAAGAAATGGCTTTGGACACTATTAACGTATAATACTTGTCTCAAAATAGGTAAGCAAGAAATCCTCTCATATCTAATTTAATTCTAAATTAAATATAATAATAATATAATAAAAAAACTTCTCAAATCTTTTTATCCTATAAAATGAAACTTATCCTCATTATTAACGGACCATATTTAAGTAGGGAAAGGAAAGTCCTCAGAAAAATAACCACAAATTTACCTTTAAGGAGTCAAACACTCTAAGATAAGACAGAAACAAAAAATTTTGTATTCATAAAAATAGACTTTTGCTCTAATTTGTTGCAATGAAATAAGATTAGAGATCATATTAAATTACACGCATTAGTTTGATGTTGAACATAGCTCTTTATTAAGCTAATTTTTCTTCAGAAAGAACAAACTA
This sequence comes from Neotragus pygmaeus, assembly GCA_006410875.1. Classification (NCBI taxonomy): domain Eukaryota; kingdom Metazoa; phylum Chordata; class Mammalia; order Artiodactyla; family Bovidae; genus Neotragus; species Neotragus pygmaeus. The sequence goes on from SJYV01042520.1 coordinate 374,717, forward strand.
GGTATTTCTTTTTGGTACATAGAAATTTTTCTGGGAATATAGTTACTAAGTGCATAGGTTACTTTTTCTACCAAAAGGATAGTGGAAGCAAGGAGAATTTGTGAGACAAGACAGAAAATTTATGAAGAGTCTTATGTCTATAAAAATGAAATTAAAAATTGTCGTTTGTCCTTATATTGACTTTGTATCCAGAATTTAGTAATAAATGTAGGTCGATTTCATTCATCTATTCTTTCAACACTAATGTCTTAAGACTTAGTGCCAACCAAAGTTCTACATACTGGAAGTTTGAAGATCTGCCACTAAATACATGAATATCTCCAAGTATTTAAAAACAGAGCATATGGGGAATATGATTAACTTATTCACTGTGTAAACACTTGTTCTGGGCTTCTGTAAACATAGCACTGTCACAATGAACCTGGAACTGATTCATCCATAAAATGTATCTGTAACAGAAAGCCAGTGTTATGAGATATGTTTAGAGAACATTGGAGGGAATCTATTTCAGAGGAAACAAATGTTCTTACCCTTGAAACCAAAAAGTGATATGATTTGTTTTTTGTAGCTGTTTTTATTCTATTATTCAATTAGGTTTAGTTTTGTTTTAAAATTGACACAGAGCTTATAAAATGGAAAACTTCTGTACAAGGAAGATCCTATTATTGGTTTTGTTGAGAAAGTATTTTTGCAAGCAAGAATTCTGAAGACTACCAATGATAAATACCAGGATTGTCAATTTTAGGTTTGGCTCCTCTATTTCTCAGTAAAAATTCATCTGCAAATCAAAGTTCTACATTTAGGTTTGTTTCATTCATATTTGTAGCTCATTTTTGAAGGTATTCGAGGTCCTGGCATAGAAGGTGACATTGCCATTGATGATGTATCAATTGCAGAAGGAGAATGTGCAAAACAAGACCTAACGACTAAAAGTAAGTGTCTCTTCTTGTTTCTGTTGGTGTGATGTTAAAGTAAAGTAATGACTATTAGGCTAATATGGTCTAATCATTAAAATGAATTTATTTTTAGTCTGTTTATTCAAAACTTTCCTATGCATGAAACTCTAAAATTTCAAACATATTTTAAAATCAAATTATTAAATCCAGTGGTAGACACCAGACCTCAGTTATCTGACCTAAAATAATTTTAATTTTAGTTCATATAAGGCAAGCACACTTTGATTTTTAATTATGGTTTTAAAATATTTTCTGTTTACATTATTAATTTCAGAGGATTTTTAAACTATTATTAAAATATCTGGCTAATCCAAATACTCAACCTACATTTATATAACCATGGCTATTTTTATTTCCCCAAGCTTATGAATGTATTTTCTAGGTCTAACTTTTGCCAACCATTTTAACAGATTCAATCTAGTGAGGAGTCTCAGTATAAATGTATTAAGTAATGGAATAGCCTAATTTTTTTCCTGGTATGATTAATCGCCTATGTGCATCACAATCTTGTTTAGTAATTTGGTTTCACTATTTATTCTGGTTTGAGTATTCTGATATAATGATATCTTCAATTTTTTTTTTCACCAAAAATTCATTTTTAGTAAAAGAAGTTTATATAGAAAATTATAAATAATGCAAAAAGTCTCAGAGTTATGTATTGGGCTGTTTTTTAAAAATCCTCATTATATTATTCATGTGAAGATGAGAAATTTAAAATTATTTTTTATGAAAAATTCCTCCAATTGAAGGATATTCATAGAACCATCTGGAACCTTTAATTTTGTGGTTAATTAAAGAGGTATCAATCAAACTAAATATATACAAATGACTCATCAATTATTTAACACTTACAAAAAGAGCATGAAAATCCACTTTGTGTAAGTCTAGAGCAAATCAGAGTCTTTGTTAATTGGGTATATTTGGTGAGAAATTATATCAGTCTAGATGTTGAAAGTCAAATTTATACAACTGTCCACTGGTTCCCCATAAAAACTGAATTGACTCCATTTTTGAATATTGTTAAGAGACAAAAAGTAAATTGTGTATAGCAATGAGCCATTTTGCTCATTTTTTTTCACCTTTTTGTCATTACACTTAACATTTCAAGTAACAATTTTAGTAAAAATTTCTCCTTGTGTCTGGCTAATTTTGCTTTAGTAAACCAGTAGCTAAATCCAAATGAAGTAGGTTTATCAAATACACAGAAAAGCAAGCATTCTTCTCAGAGGGAAAACAGATTTCTTTTGAATTTCACAACATGGATCCACAACAGTAACAGTATATTAATTGAAGGTAGTAACCCTCTTATACAGAAATCTTACATTTTGATAATTAAATCACTGAAAATTAGTATAAATCAAATACACTTTCCAAATGAGGAAAGCAAGAGAACATAATTTACTCTCCCAAAAGCAGAAAGGAGAAATGTAGCCACAATGAAATGACCATGAAAACCCATAGGCACTTTATTATTATATGATAGAACAGTTTCATAATCAGTTTTCTTCTCCTAAACTACTAAATCCAGAAAAATGTGTGACTATTTTAAGTAAGATATCTATATTTATTGGCGGTATCTTTATTTAGCCTCTGTAAATCAGAGAAAATAAATCTAATTGAAGGAAAAAATTTCCTTGCTATGAGATAATATTCTGTTACATTTGTTTCTCTTTATCACTTTTTAAGTTCATTTTGATGAAAACTGTTGGATGAATATTAAATTTATGTTCATTTTTAAGTGCAAACCAGCTTGGAGGCCAAAGGCTTCTTCCTAATTGCTCTGGCTCCCAACCTCTCTCCAGTAGTAAATGTAGCACTCTGGCCATGCTATCAAAAGCTGAGATTGTGTGTCTCTTTCTAACCCCAGCTCGCTTCTAGGTGAGACCCATTTTGTAACCTAAGACAGGTTAATGAATTATTGGGTTTGTCCTTGTTAGTCCTCCTAGGTAAACTACACATTCTAAGAGGTATCATCTGGATATGAAATTTACTTAAATTATCAGCTACAGGAGGCATCTCAAGGCTGATTGGTGAAACAATTTTTTAGTTAGAACAGACTTCATAGCACTCTAAAAAACTACACTAAGGAGCATATTATTTACCTAATTTACAGATAATTGACTGATCTAAATATATATAATCCACTATTTGCAGTAGTTAATTCCTTTACCCATAATCATCCCTACCTAGTTTTCATAGAGTAAATTTTCTCTCAGTGGTCTTTAAGCTTCAAAATCTCTGAAAACTTTTTTCTTTTTTTAAAGCTGACCTTTTAGATTTTTGAGAATTTTCTCTGTGTGAATACCTTCATGTGGCCAACAAAACTCTGAGATTGAGCTAAGCCACAAATTCATATAAATATCTTCTGAACAGGTTATGTAGCATATCATATCAATTCAAAAATCTGAAAATAGTTTAATTTTATAAAATTTCTAGGCATATATTCAAGTTATTTTCCTTTTCACTTGTCTTGGAAATGAATCTGATAAATAAAACAAACCAAACCAAAGCAACAAATGTTTTCCAAAAATATCTTCTGTGTACTAAAAATTGTTTTGTTAAGTTCACTAAAGTTGTATTGGTAGCTACATGGGGTACTTAGTCTCCTTTTCCATTTGTTTCTTGGCATTTATTTCCTTGTCTTTAGATTCCGTTGATGGTGCTGTTGGAATTTTAGTACATATATGGCTTTTTCCGGTTATCGTCCTCATCTCTATCTNTTCTGTGTACTAAAAATTGTTTTGTTAAGTTCACTAAAGTTGTATTGGTAGCTACATGGGGTACTTAGTCTCCTTTTCCATTTGTTTCTTGGCATTTATTTCCTTGTCTTTAGATTCCGTTGATGGTGCTGTTGGAATTTTAGTACATATATGGCTTTTTCCGGTTATCGTCCTCATCTCTATCTTAAGTCCTCGAAGGTGACCTTACCCTGGCAGAGGCTATAAAAGATTCACCAGGCACTAGCATGAAGAAAGAGTCTTTGTAAATGGACACTGAAAAAACAAACTACCAAAGATTCCTCCACTGACTACTGACTCAAAAATAAAATAATAAAAACAAATTTTTTTAAGCACTGGGGATAAAAAGACATCATGGAAATATAACTTATTCCTCACTACAAATAAAAGAAAATCTTGACCTGAGTAGAGAAGAGACCTTCAGGTGCTTCTATGGCTAAAAAGATTACATACAGCATCATCTGGTCATCTGGTTGAACTGGGAAAAAAACAAAAAAAAAAGAGCTATAGAAATCCTTGTCAAAGCACAAAGTCATGGCTGGTTTTGTTTCAAATGAATAGTTTGCTTGTTACTATGGAAACCAATGGCCTGCCAACGAAAACCTCACTGTAAACAGGGTACGTGAAGAGCTGGCATTTATTTTCCCTTTGAGAAGGTTTTGCATAGAGAATTAAATAAATGTAGGCCCTTTTACCTTTGGTTGTTACCCTTCCTTGACAATAACCCGAACTCAGAATTATTTAAAACATTCTTCTTCCTTCCCACCTTATCCCTATCCCACCTTTATTATTATTATTTGTTTTTCTCCCATGGCTAAGCTAGATAACTGTATGCTGTCTCTTTTTGCATGCACTACTATCCAGGATGGTAAACCTGGGCTTACACATTACACAGGCTTATTGGAGTTTGCTTGCGGCCACTTGAACACCCAAACTAAGTCATCTGTTCCAACGAAGAAACCAAACCACCATCTTTTATAAATTGCCATGGAAACCAAGTGCCTTCAATGAGACAAGCCTGAATAATTTTCAACTCAGAAGCTTGCACTGCTAAGAGTGGTTTGTGTAAAACTATTTTATAAACAAACTACAGAGCCTAAATGTGCAAATTACAGGCAAGACAACAAAGCCGCTTCTGAAGAAGAAAGGACCGAAGCTGCTGCGTAAGCCCATGCAGACGAGACATTTGTTGTTTGACCTCCTAGACAGCCATGGCCTTTTGGCTTATTGTCCATTAGAAAATAACTTCCATTGAGACCAGACATGGGAGCAACACTTTTTTTCTTCCAGGTTATTAAATGGGTCAACCAGAACAAAAGGTTGTTAAGATAATAATTAGCGCAGAAGGTGGTAAAACACAAGCGTGATTTTTTTACTCTAACCTCCATTTGAAATGAAATTGGCCCTAGCTTTAGAGGGAGCAAGAAAATGTCTGTGATTACAGTGCATACAAACTCTACAATGGAACTGGGCCTGAAAAATCTGGCTTTATTTTAAACACTGAGGGTAAAATGCCTCTGCCCTTTAGTCAGACTCTGTGCAAATTGTGAAATATTATTTTATTATTTTGCCAAGATTAAAAAACACTTTTACAAAAAAACAAAAACCTGTAAAAATGATTTTGAGCTACCTGAGGACAAATCATACCTTTAACCAGCCAGTTTTCCAATGCATTGTAAATTTCACTTAAATCTGTTGGTTATGAAAATTTGAAGATCTTTTTCCTTAAATTATCTCAGCTTTTAACTTCATTTAAAAAGACTTTGTCTAAAGAAGAATACTATTATTATTATTATATGTTCTTTCAACACCCCAGGATTAAAAAACTGATTATGCAAGTAATTGGGATATAAGTATTAAATTATAACATTTGCAAATATTAATATAAAAAGCACAACAAAATGTAGTGGAAAAATGACAACGCTTGATTTTTTTTAAAGAAAATTCTGTAGAAATGTTTGTGCAAATTCAGTAATTCAACTTAAAAGATAATTTTACAGCTATGTTCAATAAAGCCTCTTTCCAGGTAAGGTATGAAAAGCAGTATGTGTGTTTGTTGAACAATGTTCACTTATCACCAAAACGAGACTAGTTATACAATTTACTGGTTATCATGGGATAAATCTTCAGTGCTTCATATACTGTAATGTCTACAGGAAGAAATTCTGATAGGGAATCTCTGATGCACTCTCCCTTATATGTAATACATGTTAAAAAATAATAACTTTTGAAAGCAAAATATGAAACAAATATGAAGTTGGAATTTAATGTGTAGTTTCATAGTTAAAGAGAGGACCAGTCTGAGTATTCCAGTAGTAATAGAATCGAGCTAACTCAAGTTCTTTAAATTAAGCAGAAAAAACAGATGAATTTAATAACATATTTGAACAGATCAGGCACATTGAAAAAACTTTCAAAATTATAGTCACCTATTGTATCAAACCAAAGAAATTAAACAATATTTGAGGCACTTAGCTTAATATTTACTAAATCTCCTTTCACCTTGACTTCCATTTTCTAGGCAACTAACCACTTCTCTCCACTCTCCCATATTAGTGAATCATATTTTTTAATTTATTTTCTGCATATTCATTTCTGATAATATCAATAAAAATATTCTAGATCAAAAGAGAGGCTTAACTTATTGTATCTGCCCTTCTTTCCTTGATCTTTATTTGAGTGAGGCTTTTGCAAAATTCATAACAAAACAAATCTACATTCAGAATATTTGGATACGTATATGCCCTGCCCAGAAAAAGAATCAAGTCTTTTCTCCCAAGTTAGCCTGAACAAAGAAACTGCTGTCAGCAAAAGATACAGTTCTACTACTTAACATTCACAAAATACTAAAGTCTTTCTATAACCTTTCACACAGTAAGAATACAAAAGCCTTCAGAAGTTCATGAGAACTGGCTGGTGATTAAATGAGAAATTGCAGATGAATGCCAAAAACAAAAGTAATCAGAACTGCAAATCAATCAACTTTATTGGTATGGTAATAAAATATATAACTCAAATGGGTTCTTTTCACTTATATAAACCAACAAACATAGAATCAATGTTTTTCACTCAGAGCAAATGTTTAGTTGCTTTAATTGAAAGGCAATGGATAAAAATGCAGAAAATTTTAAAAGGTTGGCATACAGGAAATGTAAGTTGTGAGGTATTCCTTTCTTTAATATTAGCTATAATAATGACAACTTTAAAGCACTTAATCTGTTTACCAACTGCCTTCCTTTTCCTAATACTTTTGTATATGAGTTGAGCTCTCCAATGTACCCCCCCCTTTTCTTTTTTGATAACATTTTAAGTGTAATTGATGCCAGTATTTTGTGTTGTTCTTTCATAGGAAGGCATTAGGCAATGGAGCTTTTAATTTCCTGGGAGAAAGATTATATCTTATAATCTACTGCCAGTAGTTGATCCTAATTAATAAGAAGCATTACTCTGTTTAATCAGTTCAAAGATGCTTGTTTCTCCACATTTTAACATCTTTGCAATCAAGCATATTTTAATTAGCAGCATTTCTGTGTAGTGATATATAAAATAAGAGTGCATCCTAAAAACAATGGCATCTTAGTTATTGAAATTCACCAAAGTTTCCAAGTTTCAAATCCTGTCCAGTGTTATTACTTTTCAATAGAAATAATAGCCACTTCATATTTGTAGGATTTATATTACTTATTGAATACACATTATTTAAAAATAACAACTTTAATTTTGTGCTTTTAAAAAATCTGAGTCTTCTCTTACATACATTATAATACAAACCTAGCCCTGCTTTCTTTTTCTTTTTTTCTGCTACCTATTTTTTAGTTCTATCATGAACTACAATATGCCACGTACCTCTGGATTAAAATATTTTCTGTTTTTATGTGATTCATAGCACTTAATGTGTTAAAAGTTTGGCCTGCCATTAAATTTCTTTCAGAGATTTGAAAACTGCATGGTGCATCACAGTGTCATGTAATAGGCTAAACTAATGGTATTTCATTTCACCTACATCACAGCATCGACTTTGGCATGGCAATGAATTGTGATAATTAACAATAATGAGAATTGCAAACCAGCTGGTCAGTTACATCATGTTAAAAATGGTAAAAAAAAAAACAAAAACAAAAACAAAACCATTCTTTACTTTTATATTTTAAAATATGAAAAAATATGAATGACAACTGTACTAACTTTTCACCAAACATGCATTTTTATTTTAAAGACTTTATAATAAACTTATCTGTTAAAATGTGTAATTTGAAGAACAATTAATTTAGTTCCATACTTAAGACTATGAAACTGGCTGTGGTGTTTTTCATGATCAATTTTTGTTTGTTTTGATTAGTGAACTGAAAGATACTGATAGACTACATAATCAGAGTTTGATAGAATGACTTCAAAGGATTCTNTTATTTTAAAGACTTTATAATAAACTTATCTGTTAAAATATGTAATTTGAAGAACAATTAATTTAGTTCCATACTTAAGACTATGAAACTGGCTGTGGTGTTTTTCATGATCAATTTTTGTTTGTTTTGATTAGTGAACTGAAAGATACTGATAGACTACATAATCAGAGTTTGATAGAATGACTTCAAAGGATTCTATTGAATGCATGTTCTTTATCAACAAACTTTTTTTTTAATGTGCCTTTCAAAATTCAGAGCCTCTCAACAGACATTTAAACTGGAAAAAAAATCGTTCTGAATTCATTTTCTTCTTGGGTGATGGCTACTTCTTACTAATTGCTTCGTCTGCATCTCAACAAGGCAGAAGGTATACTCTTCTTGCAACTGGGTAGTTGATGTCAAGGAGGAGTTATTGCATTTTCTGTGAAAACAATAAAATCATAGGGTTCAATCCCAAGTTATTTCCTTTCCTACAATGCTCCCTTTGTGACTAACTGGCTTGATTAGTTTTCTTAGTGCTTATTTTTAAAAAGCAATGTCTCTGGCATTTTCTACTTCTACTTAGAAAAGCTACTGCAGAATGATCAGAACTTTTTTCAAATATGGTATAAAAAGTTCTCTGCTGATATCCATAATATTTATAAGTAAATATGTATGTTATTACATAGAAAAAGTAAGGCTTAAAAACTTGAAATTTTAAAGTGAAATATGCCAGTTCAGAATCAATCTATCATATGTACATGTCTGTTTGGAAACAGAAGTGAAAGTTAGGTTAGGGAGAGATAAATATTCCATATATTTGTATATGGACTTCTTTATTGACATTAATATAAGGCTTAATAAATCATGATTGGTGATTTCATTGCTCTGAATCTACATTGAGTATATTGGAATTAAGGAATTGGAATTCAAAATTTGAATAAGGCAAGGGTTAAACTTTGGGTAAAAACTGAAATAGTTTTTCATAAAGGAACATTTACAACTGATTAATTTCAATTGTACTAATTTTCCATAAATGAGTTTAAATGTAATCTTATTTTTCAATAAAGTGATGGGAAATTCTATGAAATAGGGATTAGCCTATTAGTTTCAGTTTGTGTTAGTATGGCTCTCAATTCTTGTCCTGGATTTCCAGGATACCATTTTTATTTCTTGAGGCATCAGTATATATAAATGTATACATTCAATAAAATATATGCTGTGTTAAATTCATATCGAATATTAGTTACATTTTAGATCTCAAAGTTTAGATTTAACTTACTTTTCCTTTGGATATTTTCCTTCTGCTAATAGTTGCAGATAGCTGTATGTAATCTTCCCTTGCATTTTTCTTTCAATAAATGAAATTATGTTAAATACTCTTCTAGTGTTTTGGGGAAATTTCTGCTGTTAATAAGCACTTAGGTTAGAAACAAAAAGATATTTAGAATAGCAATTATATTTTCAAATTAAGATGAAAATGCCATCATTTCTCTCACTGTTGAATAGCTTTTATAGACTCAACACTGCAGTGAAGCACAATTAGCCCATTAAAGGTATGTGTTGATTTTTACATCCTTTCTGAGGGATCATTTACAAGATTGTGTTAAACAAGTAGGCACTAAAATTTTCCTGAATAAACTGTGATTTAAGAATGGTGGCTCAATTTAGTAACTGTGGGCTTCTGTATGGTATATGAAATAACTGACTACAGATTAACAGTACTACTATTTTCCAGGATGAAAGTTTTAATAACATATTTCATGGAGGCACTGTCGGGTGAATATAGGTCTTCCAAGGGAAAATAATAGTACTGCTTGACAATGATTTGAGTGAAACAAATTATAAATGGAATCCTAAAACTTGTTTATTATTATTTCCCTGTTGCCTATTTAGCTTAGTTTTTTTCTTCATCTTTGGTGTTATAGCTCTATATCCATTGAAACTTTGGAAATATAGTTAACAGTAATAGACCTATTAAGCATCCTCAGAAATCAACTACCTAATTGCTCCATAACTGTATGTTAAAGTACTGGTTATTCTTCATGAGCTGTTTTAATAGTCAAATTAAAGACTTTGTCCACATTTGATTCCTATGGTACTTATATTCTTTAAATTATTCTTTACTTGTCTGCACATCTGCTTCCTAGCAGAAGTTGTAACCACCTCCAAGGAAAGGACTATGTCTTTTTACAGATTTAAGAGCTTCCAGTTTACCTAGGTTCTACAGAGGTTATTGAATTAATGATTACCAAATTAATTCTTGATCTAGACCTACATTTAGAACAAAACTTACTCAATGAACACAGGAAATAAGCAGTCATGTCAACTTTCAGTTATAAAATCAGTGACATTTCACAGACAGAAGACATCTCCTAGGTGCTGAGAAAAATAAGGAATCGAGGCAAATGAAACATCAGTTTACCCATTTCCAATACAATTTTCAAGCCCTTCTTAGTTTAAAAGAAAATTATTGTATTTCTTAATAAAAAGGCAAACCTTTTTAATGTTTCCACAAACAAACTAAGGAAAAGGAGTCTAATTCTGCATGTTTTGTGTTGATGTTATCATTATACATGAGAATAATATGACATAGAATCCCTTCTTTTAATCAAAATATATTAATTATAGACTATTATGCTTAATTTTGGGGGCTTCCCTGGTGGCTAAGAGGTTAAAGCGTCTGCCTCCAATGTGGGAGACCCGGGTTTGATCCCTGGGTCAGGAAGATCCCCTGAAGAAGGAAACGGTAACCCATTCCAGTACTCTTGCCTGAAGAATCCCATGGACGGAGAAGCCTGGTAGGCTACAGTCCACAGGGTCGCAAAGAGTCAGACACGACTGAACAACTTCACTATAATATACTATGCTTAATTTTACATTCAGGAGATCACATGAGCTAAATTCAGCCTTAGCTCCTTTCTAGAGTTTACTGGAGATATACATCTTGGGATACATCTTGGGATTCAATCATCCAGTAGATTTCAAATGAAGAATATTTTAGTATGCAAATATTTTAGAGTTGAATAATAATAAATTATAAAACTAAGATATTTATTTAGTTCTGGATAATATTTTAGGTATCAAATACAAGATTCTTACACATGGAACAAAATAATGAGAAAATTTAATTTTCAAAATTGGTACCAGAGATGTCTATTAATTTTAATATTTTATTTTGATTCTGCTTTGAATTATATGTCTTGATTTCAAAAACTGACACAATTCAACAGCCCAATGAGCCCAAAATAAAAGATGATACAGTGCTAGTATGTGGCAAAAATGATAATAAACAATTAATTGATTAAAAAATAAGTAGTACACTGTTATAATTTTTAATGAGATAAACATGCATCCTTTCTTTTTCATTTACTTGTTGCCAGTATCGTATATAAGAGTGGGATGTTATATTTACTCAAAAGGCTTTTGTAGTACCAGAGTATCTGAGGCACTGGAAGGGTATCCATTGTGAGTCAACTCCCACACCAGGGCATGCGATTCATTACTCAGGAGCCCACTCCTTTACACCTGGTGTTGCTTTCTCCATTTAGTCTTCTTTCAAACTATAAATATTCCCATTGGGAAAACATAGTAGCCCCTATTATTTGGAGTAACATTTTATGAGCTCAGTCTTCAAACATCTAGCAAAATAGACTTAGAAAACCCTGGACCTACTGGAAGGGGCTAAGGAGCAGAAAGGAGAAACATGCAGAGAGAAGAGGTGTGGGATTTCAAAGACTGCATTCATTTCACAGTTTTCCTGAGGACAGGTCCAGATTACATATCCAATATATAAATAAGAGGAATGTCAGGCTGTCAGACACAGGCAAGAGCTCAAAGAACAGAGTGAGAGAGCTTCTAGGATGGAAACACAAACAATGAGGTCACAGAGAGGGGACGATATAAATAGATGTGGATGGATGCATTTAAAAATGAAACTGATCACACCAGATTGTTCACACTAGTAGAAAGGGGAAAAAGGGGAAATTGCACAGTCAGATGTATTTTGTAGAGGCACATAACCTAAAAAACGAAAATAAAATGTTTAGATTAAGTAAGTTTGAAAAGGAGCTACGATACATATATATACAAATACTCACCACATGCTCCTTTTGCTTTCTCTTCCTTCCTTTGCAGTGACTATGTTTACAACATGGCTACTCTGTCCACTTTCTCTTTTCTGCTTCTCTGGATTCACAGCACATAGTTTGGTCTGTAGAATACATTTTCCTTTAAGATGTATTTCAACAAGCAAATTTCTGTTTCAGACTACCTCTATTCATACTCTTTCTCCACCATTTTTTCATTATACAATTTTAGTTAATATTTAATGTCCCTAACAACTCAGTTTTCTCTCCTGTAAAATAGGGATAATATCAACAGTAATAATATGCTTATTTTATAAGACTGCAGGAAAGCTCAAATGACATAAGGTACGTAAGACATTTAATTTCCTAGAATATCGAAGAATTAATTAACTTTTAAAAACTTGATTTTTTTAACTTTTTATTTTGTATTGGAGTATAGCCAATTAACAATGTTGTGAATACTTTCAGATGAATAGTGAAGGGACTCAGCCATACATATACACAAACCCATTCTCCCCCAAAGTGCCCTCCCATCCAGGCTGTCACATAACATTCAGCAGAGTTCCCTGTGCTACACAGTAGGTCCTTGCTCCTTATCCATTTTAAATATAGTAATGTGTACATGTCCATCCCAAACTCCCTAGCTATCCCTTCCTGCATCCTTCTCCCCAGCAACCATAGGTTCATTCTCTACATCTGTGAGTTTCTTTCTTTTTGTGTTCTATCATTTTCTTTTTTAGATTCTGCATATAAGGGATGGCATATGGTATTTCTTCTTATCTGACTTACTTAACTCAGTATGACAATCTCTAGGTCCATTGATGTTGCTGCCAATGGCATGTCATCCATTTTAATGGCTGAGTAATATTCCATTTTATATATGTACCACATTTTCTCTATCCATTCCTCTGTTGATGGGCATTTAGGTTGCTTCCATGTCTTGGCTGTTATAAAGAGAATGGACACTTTTTACTGGTAGGATGATATTCTTAGAGACAGAAGAGTAAAGTTGAGAATCATAATGTCTATTCTGTCCACACGTGTCAGCGCATTTTCAAATTATTTTCACTTTCTCTAATGATTTTACTTCAAGCCCATATATATGCACACATTTATACATGCCATTAATATGATTTATCATTTTCAAAGTGTTTTCACCCACATTATTTCATCTATTCCAACCCAGGATGATTGGTGACTTTTCCATGGTGAAATTGAGTTATGATAGATGATGTCCTGTCCTCTTTCCATCATCTTGCCTCTCACTCTCATTACATGTAGGTGGCCACCTGTTCAGAGGGACCCAGGACTGAAAATAACAATGTTTAATAAGCAATGTTTTGAGTATTTTATACAGGGAGCCTCCATATGATATGAAATCTAAAACAACATTATTTTGTGTACCACTAAGAAGGGGAAAAAAAAAAACCGCATCTTTAATGTGATTGCAAAACATCATCAATTATAACAGGCAGTCTTATTTTAAAGATGTTAAATTGTGAAAAAACTAAATCTTAAGATTAATGGAATATGACATTATTTTTAATGTACTAGATATTGCATTTGAAACTTACAGAAACCTGTCCTGTGTATTATAAAGCAGTTGGATTTTGCCTTAAATGTGAATAAAAATCTCAGACTAGTTGTTGAAAATACAGATTCCAGAGTCTTGGCACCAGAGGTTTTGATACACTAGGGCTGGAGGAAGGGGAAGACATGGGGTCTTAAACAAGCCACTTGAAAATTCTGACATTTGTGATCAAAACAGCTACAATTTGATAGAGACTGGTGTAGTGCAAAGAATGTAAGTTCAAATCCTATTTTTACTCCTACTAGCTATGTGACCTTGAGCAGATAGTTTAAAAGTTCCTGGGGACACTATAGGGCAGTCCAGATTCAGACAGTCAGGTTCTTCATTACATCATCTCCCTCAGCTCCCTTATGGATAAAATGGGATTATCCAATTAACGAACTAATATACATAAAACATAGGACATGACTGGTCTTTAACAAGCACTACATAATTCCTTGAAAGTGAAAGTCACTCAGTCTTGTCTAACTCTTTGGGACCCCATGGACTGACTATATGGTCCCTGGAATTCTTCAGGGCAGAATACTAGAATGGGCAGCCTTTCCCTTCTCCAGGGGATCTTCCCAATCCAGGGATCAAACCCAGGTCTCCCGCATTGCGGGCAGATTCTTTACCAGCTGAGCCACAAGAGAAGCCCAAGAATACTGGAGTGGGTAGCCTATCCTTTCTCCAGCAAATCTTCCTGACCCAGGAATCAAACCCAAGTCTCCCACATTGCAAGCAGATTTTACCAGCTGAGTCACCAGGGGAGCCCCAAAATAATTTCTTGCCCATCTGCAAAAACAGGATAGTAATAACAGTACTTACCTCATAACACCAGGATGAGTAAATGAGGCAATGCAGCCTAAGAATTTGGCATAAAGTGGTTTTTTTGTGTGTGTGTTTTTTTAAGATATTGGCTTAATAAAGGAAGATCTTTCAAATTAAGTTCTTTAAAACTTCTTATCATGGCTAATTCTTATTTCCTTTTCCTTTTCTTGAAGATGGCCAGGGAAGAATATTCTGTAGTATTTTAATGTTTTTATTTATCTGGCATAAAGTATATTAGCCCTTCAAATGAAGTAAGTTCCATGGCTTTACTTTATAATATAAAATTTTTGAATAGCTTTGCTCATTTAATTGTTAGAAAAATTAGACAATAGTAAATAAGTACAGGTTTGGCATCCTTCAAAGGTAACCACTCATATAGGCAAATGTGTTTATATTCTAGACAGAGATGTTGGTCACTTTTTAAAATAAACTTTTATTTTGAGATAATTATAGATTCACATGTAGTTATAAGAGATAATATAGGGAGATCTTGTTTCCCCAGTGATAACATCATGTATTTGTATATGTGTGTGTATTTAGTTCTGTGTATTTTTATTACATTTGTAGGTTCATGTATTCACCACCACAGACAAGATACACAGTTCTGTCACCATAGGAACCTCTATAGTGTTGTATACTTATAACCACATTCACTTCCCTTCTGCCTCCCTCCTCCAATCCATCCTATAATCCTGGCAACAGTTAATTTGCTCTTCATTTCCACAATTTTGTCATTTCAGGAATGTTATATAAATGCTATCACACACTATATAAATTTGGAGTATATTAAATTTGCACTGCTACTGCTGCTGCTAAGTCACTTCAGTCGTGTCCGACTCTGTGCAACCCCATAGATGGCAGCCCACTAGGCGCCTCTGTCCCTGGGATTCTCCAGGCAAGAACACTGGAGTGGGTTGCCATTTCCTTCTCCAACGCATGAAAGTGAAGTGAAAGTGAAGTTGCTCAGTCATGCCCGACTCTTAGCAACCCCATGGACTGCAGCCCACCAGGCTCCTCCGTCCATGGGATTTTCCAGGCAAGAGTACCAGAGTGGGGTGCCATATATGTGCAATATCTTTTTGCATTCAGCTTAATTCTCTGGAGAATTATCCACAATGCAACATGTACCAGCAGTCTGTACGTTTATATTGTACGTTGAAGCATGAATGTACCTACAGTTTGTGTGACCATTCACCCATTGAGGGGCATCTGCATTTTTTCCAGTGTTGAATTATTACAGATAAAGCTGCTATGAACATTCATGGGTACATCGTCTGGTGAATGGAAGTTTCCATTCCCAAGATACATGTTCAGGAGTGCCACTGCTGGGTGGCATGGTAGTTGCATGTTTAGCTTTATAAGAAACTGTCAAATTGTTTCCCAGAGTGATCGCACCAGTTTCCATTCCCACCAGCAGTGTATGAATGATCTGATTTCCATGCATTCTCACCAAATTTAGTGTCACCACTTTTTTTTTTTTAACTTCAATTATCCTGATTGGGGTGTCATGATATCACATTGAGGTTTTGCATTTTCCTAATGGCTAATGAAGTTGAGCACCTTTTCATTTGCCATCTGAATATCCTCTTCTGTGAAATGTTTAGTTACTTTCTAATTCGATATTTTAATAGTTGAATTTTTAGAGCTATTTTTATATTCTGTATGTAAATCATTTGCCAGATATGTGACTTTTAAGTAGTTCCTCCCAACTTACACCTTGTCTTGTCATCCTCTTCACATGGTACTTTGCAGATCAAAGGTTTTAGTCTTGACGAAGTCCAATTTATTTTTTCCTTTTGTGGGTCATGCTTGTGGTATTGTCTAAGAACTCTTTGTCTATTGCTAGATATTAAAGATTTTCTCCCTGTTGTTTTTTAAAAGTAATGTTGTCTTTATCCTACAATGGAAAATCAGATACATTTTAAGACTCCTGTTATAATGTTAGGTACATTTATGTTAGTTCAAAAATACTAATATTTTCTCATAGCAATGGTGGGAGGTGTTAAACAAAGCAATAAAGGTAGTTTAACAATTTAGATATTTTAGATATTAAATCAAAATTTTGAATGTTACATTTAAATTTATATTATATGATACAACCATATAAAGAGAAGAAAGTCATGTCTCTTCATCTCGAAACATACCCAAAGATTAGTGGTTTCATTTTTTTTAATTCTTCCTTAATTTCATTTATGAATTATGAAAATCAGACAGCCTGGCAAATAGTCATGTATTAGGTTATTGTGGCCACTTATAACAGTGAGAAAATGCGAAACAATATAAATGCCCATCAGTAAGGGAATGTTGAATAAAACATGGTTGTGCTCTTCCCAAGAAGAGCATGGTTGTGCTTTTGCCAATTGTATGGGAGATTTCTTTGGGAGCTGTAATCTAACCCATGCACTATTGTTTAAAAATTCCAGAAGTACCACCACCACAACCAACCCTTCCATTGCTCTGCACCAGCAGTCCTCAACCAATGCATAATGTTCTAGCCCCAAGGAAGAGTAACTCCAGGATGACTGTTCTATAGATTTCCAGAATTCCAAAAGGACTAAGTTCATTAACAACAGTGTTCCATTAATAAAAGAAAATTTTCATTGATTGCCTTTCCTCCCCTTTATCACTTCCTCATACCTGTACTAGAATTTCTTGGAATCACCTTCCAGATAAAATATTGCACTGAAAGCTTGTCTTAAGGCCTGCTTCTGAAAGAACCAAACTAAGACAATTATTTATAGGAGAGAGTAGCAGAAATCTCTTTTTTTAATGGTCTTGAATTTCATATAACACATAATTATATTTAACTGTATATTGTTGGATTAAAAACATACATAATATCACACGTAGTTTGATATATTTATAAAAATATATAGCTCTCAAATTCCTAACATTCTTCCTGGCTGGTAGGTTTTGTTTAGCAAAGTTTGATATTCTATTTCATTTCATTCCTGGGTTCTTAATTTTTGGGGTATTAAACATATGCTAATTCTGTAGTCTGAAAAAACAAAACAAAAAAATGTAACAAAAAATCCTGGGGAGACAAAAGGAGGAAAATGACTCAGCATAGGGAAAGATTTTTTTTTTTATTTTTTCAAAACTGGATCTTTTCTAGATTTAGATGGCCTAGAAAATATAGCTTTAGGCATTCTACATGGAGGCATAAGAGAGTGAGGAGAAACACCATGTGCTGGCATAGTGAAGACAGGATAATTACCAAGGCGAAATATCACTGAGTGTTGCTGCATGTTGGCAGGGGAAATTGGGTAATATTGTAGAGTCAAATATGATCTACTTAATGCAGCATACTTCATTCAAAGTTTAGACTGGGAAATATTAATTGAAAAAAAAAGTGAAAACCTTGCTTGTAAGTTAATGGAAATGATAACATGTGCATTAAGCATGAATAACAATAAAGAGTTTGCATGCCAGGATGAAATGAAGAATTCCTGTTTTACAGTGTAATATACAAGTTCCTTGAGACTATTTTTATCTCTTCCCTCCTTAATTATTTGTTGATCTGAATTATAATCTCTCAACTATATTTATTTGTTCTGGAAAATAGTGTCCTGCACATGAAAGTAGTCTCTATCACAAAGAGTGCATTTCTTTTTATCTTTCTGTCCTGGTTAGCTCTGTTGATTGGGGCTTGTGCTAATGAGGCCAGTCCTGCAGATTCAAAAACCCCTAATTAGCTGTGCATAGAGAGATGAACACTATGGATACCCACTGATAGTCTTAGTCAAACTAACACTTGGTATTGGTCAGAAATAGGACTTCGATTGTGTGGCTAAATTGATGATTTTCATTATCACAGTAATAGAACAAAAATTTCAAAACCTTATTTTACCTTGGTCACCACCCATCACTTCTTCAGTTTTCCTTATACTTAGAATAGCACTAACAGTCATTAAAAGTAAACCAGAAACCTGGGAATCGTCCTTGATGCCTCCTTATTCTTCACCCCTGTATTCAATCCATCACCATGTGTTGACTGTGCCTCCTAAATGAATTCCGAATGTGTCTTCTTGCACCATCTCTGATGTCACTGCCCTAGACAGAGTGCCTCTGAATTCTCACGGGGATACTTTAGTCTCTCATTGTGGATTTCTGCATCTGACCCTCACTCACGGGGATACTTCTTTAGTCTCTCATTGTGGATTTCTGCATCTGACCCTCACTCATTCTTCACCCTGTAGCTTAGGTAAAAATACATTTTAAAATAAAAATATAAGTTCACTCCTCTTCTTGAATGTTTTGAATGGCTTCCCATTGCTTGCCAAGGAAAAAATGAATTCTTTGAAGTAGCATAAGAAAGATCTGTATGAGCTGGCTTCTTTTCACCAATCTAGCTTCACCTCGGAGAAGGCAGTGGCACCCTACTCCAGTACTCTTGCCTGGAAAATCCCATGGATGGAGGAGCCTGGTGGGCTGCAGTCCATGGGGTAGCTAAGAGTCAGACACGACTGAGCGATTCACTTTCACTTCTCACTTTCATGAGGCTGCCATCTACCGGGTCGCACAGAGTCAAACACGATTGAAATGACAGCAGCAGCAGCAGCAGCAGGCTCACCTCACTTGTTCACTAGGCACTGATACTTCCCAGTACCTGTCACGTTATGCGTTCTGTCATTGTGATGTATGAACTTCTTTCAGTCATGTCTGACCCTTTGCCACCCTATAGACTGGAGTCCACCAGGCTGCTCTGTCCATGGGCGTCTCCAGGCAAAAATACTGGAGTGTGTTGCCATGCTCCTTTCCAGGGGATCTTCCCCACCCAGGGATCAAACCCACGTCTCCGATGGCTCCTGCATTGACAGGCAGGTTCTTTACCACTAGCGCCACCTGGGAAGCCCTCAATCAATTGGCACTCATAAATTAAGATGAAGGAATGAATGATTAACCCACCACTCTCACGCTTGCCTATGGTGCTTCAGACATATTTCTTCAGTGTCTCCAGTGCTGCCTCCACACTCAGGGCCTTTTGCTTGCTTTCCCCATGTTTCAGATACTCTCAGCCCTCTTTCCCCTTTTGCCCAGTTTGTTCTCCATCTCAGCTTGCACAAGAATTCCTCTGGGAATCATTTCTTCATCATTTAGACCAAATCAGTTTCTTCTATTATATATTCCCACTATCTTGCCTTAAAACATTTCTCAAATGTTTAACTGAATAGCTGTGCATTTATTATTATGATTTCCCTTATGTTACTGTAAGTTCTATGAAGCCAGAAGAAACATGCTTATTTTCCTTACCATCCTTTAAAAATTCAGAACAAGATGTCAAATATTTGTAAGGCATTGAAAATGAATACATTCTCCCCACTTTGATCATTCAGAAGCCACATGCAAAGACATTCCCCCTAAATCCATTCTCTTTACTTTTTGATAAATTACTTATGACAAATTTTCATCATACTTATAAAATTGCCAACTTTTTAAAACACCCAACATTGTTACATGTTACCATATTGGCAGGCTTTTCCTTCTTGATTTGGAAACTATCACCTTCATGCCACCTGTTTCTTCTTCTATCTTCAAGTGTAAATATTTTCCAGTGGTCTAAATTTGTTTTTGTTAGTCCCATCCCATACACTACCAGAACAACTCTTCAATGGATTATGTCCAAGTTGACATCATTTTCCAAGCCTGCATATTTTATATAGATTCAAGATTTATGCTGAATATTATCTCTACAGTCCAAATCAAAAATCCCCTCAAACATTCTAATCCCTGAAAACCAAAGCTGTCTCCTGAATTCTCAGTTCTTATCTTGACTTATCCATCTCATTAATTTGACCAGTTGTCCTATCATTTTCCAATGAACCATGTTAAACTCTGTTCAAAACCTGGAGAGTTGTCTGTCTCCATTTACCTTGTGTCTTAAATTTAATCAGTCTTGCTTTCTCATTTCTGTAATCTTTAACTCTTTTTAAAACTCCATTCTACTCTCACCAAAAATGACTTTACTCCTGTATAGACAGTGTAATAGCATCCTAACTCATGTCATTGTCCTTAGGCACCCCATTCCCAAATTCCTCACCATAACTATGTCAAGTTGGTCTTCCTAGAGTCCTACTGCTTTAGAAGACTGTAGAGCCTTCGTATATTGGTCCCCTCCTCAGGGATTCTTAGTGTCTACCTTTTATATACGAACTAAGGTACAAATGCCTAAGTGTATACCCACAACTCTTCTTAAATATAGTCTCTAATACATCTTGCCAGATTACTGCTGTCTCTTATACACATCTTGCCAATNCCCTCCTCAGGGATTCTTAGTGTCTACCTTTTATATACGAACTAAGGTACAAATGCCTAAGTGTATACCCACAACTCTTCTTAAATATAGTCTCTAATGCATCTTGCCAGATTACTGTGTGTTGAAATTTTACTAGAGAGCATACATTTCCTAGAATATATTCATCCTCTCAAAATCTTTGAGTTTTATCTTACTATCCCACTTGACTTAAGTGACTTCTAGCATATGGTCTTGGGATTTGGGAGTGAGGAGTGGTAGGGAGTGGAAAGTTCTACTCATTCTTTTTTTTTTTTTCTTTAATCTTTTCTCTTTTTATTTTTTTCTTTCTCCTTTCTTTCTCTTAAATTCAGTTCTACTCATTCTTGAACATTCATGTCAAATGCTACCTTTTTACTTGATATCTTTCTTGAAACTCATAACATCTTTGGCATTTCTTTTATGGAATAGATATTTTGCTTTACATTATAACAATCAAGCCCCTATCTTATTTCCTGAATAAAGACTGTAAGCTCCTTAAGAGCAGGAATTATATTTTGTTCATTTTATGTTCCCTGCAATGCCAGTTTCAGAAATTGACATATATTAGGTGCTCAATTAATATTTGTTGAATTAAACTAAATATGTAGGAAATCAAACTAAGCAAAATGTGTATATATGTAGCAAAAATATTCAAGAATTTACTGAAATTTGTACAACAGAATGTATAGAATAAAGAATTTATTGTTGCTGCTGTATCATTTGTTTTATTATATGATTTAAGAATATTATTTATGTTTATATGATTTACTTGTTTTCAAAATTTTTATAAAACCATTAATGTAATGTTCCCAAATGTTCTGTCAGATAGAACAAATAATAGCATGCTCAGTCTATATGTTAGGAAACTGTAGAACAGGGATTTTTATAACTAATCTACAAAGGTAGCATAACTGATAACAAGGTCAGAACCCAAATCAGGATCTTTTGACATTTGTCACCATAATATGAGCCTAAAGGTGGCTCAGATGGTAAAGACTCTGCTTGCAATGCAGGAGACCCGAGTTTGATCCCTGGGTTGGGAAGATCCTTTGGAAAACTAAAAGTAGGGTCTTTTGACATTTGTCTCCATAACAGAGTGTTATTTGTTTACAAATTACACAGTATTATTTGTTTACAAATGTAAAGTGAATTAATATGCAAATGGACTGTACTGCTTTAAATTCTGTTTTATCTAGAGTTATATGTAGCATGTAGTCTGCAGGATATTCTGAAAGATGATAAGAACGTTGGAAAAACTCTTTAACAGAGACTGCCAATAATGGATCAGTTGTTGCAGTTATGTATACACACACAATTGGTTGTATATATATATGTATATCAGCATGTGTGCATTATGCAACATCTGCAAATTCTAGGGACACAATAATCGTTCCCAACCTTTCTGTGATTTTAGAAGAACAGTTTTAGTGACTCTCTCAAGGGCCATATTCATCTCTTGACAATAAATCATCAATTGCTATATCATATAGTAACTCAAAGGAGACAAATTGAGAAAGATTTATTCTCATCAAAATATGATAATGTTCATTTTAGTTTGAAATTATCTCTAACATATCAGCATAAAATAGGGCTCATATAGCTGTAACCAGTTCAATTTTCTAGCATTGTTTGCACATAGTTGCCTGAACATGAATAAACCGGATTCAGATTCTTTGTGACACTTTGCAATTTGGACCTAGAGTCACACTGGAAATTATACAAGGAAGATACAGTGTTTAAACTTCAGTAGTCATCTTCGTTCATCCTCAGTACTGAATACAAGCTCAAAAGAAGAATTGGAAATGCCACAGTGGTAACATGAAATGTTTTGATACTAAAAGCTATATAAAAGATTTTTGTCTGACACACTCACACTGAGACCTTGGTGGGAATGAGATTTAAGTGCACGCAAGTGCACTGATGTTGCCAAAGCAATGGCGTAACTTAGTTGGAAATAAAATCAATTTTCTTCCCAAAAGAAGTTTGTTGAGAAGTACTATGACTATTTCTATACTTCTATCTGGCTATAAGTATCAAAAAGTTAACATTTCTAAAATGTTAATTATGTGTTGAAATTGATAGAGATGAGTTTCATGAGGTAGTGGAGATTGTTTACATTTATAAAAATTAAGAAGAATGTCATTTTTCTTTGTAAAAGATCTAATATTCTACAATTATTTCTTTAAACAAATTTATTTACTATCCTTTAAAGTAGAAACATACTGATTTTGCAACTTGATAGGATAAGACCAGTGCCCCATATGAAATACAATCTCTTTGGTTAGAAAGGAAAGTTCTATTCTAAAAATTGCTGACAAACTTTTAAAATAGATTTTTGGTTTTTTTTTACTTTATTCTACTTTACAATACTGTATTGGTTTTGCCATACANNNNTCAGGAAGCTTCCATAAGCCCCTTAGCCTTCTCTATCAGAAGGCAGACAGACTAAAAACCACAATCACAGAAAACTAACCAGTCTGATCACATGGTCTACAGCCTTGTCTAACTCAATGAAACTATGAGCCATACCATGTAGAGCCACCCAAGATGGAAGGGTCATGGTGGAGAATTCTGACAAAAACATGGTCGATTGGAGAAGGGAATGGCAAAACACTTCAGTATTCTTACCTTGAGAACCCATGAACACTATGAAAAGGCAAAAAGATAGGACACTGAAAGATAAACTCCTCAGGTCGGTAGGTGCACAATATGCTACTGGAGATCAGTGGAGATCAGTCTCCAGAAAGAATGAAGGGACAGAGCCAAAGCAAAAACAACACCCAGTTGTAGATATGACTGATGATGCAAGTAAAGTCCGATGCTGTGAAGAGCAATATTGCATAGAAACCTAGAATGTTAGGTCCATGAATCAAGGCAAATTGGAAGTGGTCAAACAAGAGATGGCAAGTGTGAACGTTGACATTCTAGGAATCAGCAAACTAAAATGGACTGGAATGGGTGAACTTAACTCAGATGACCATTATATCTACTACTGTGGGCAAGAATCCCTTAGAAGAAATGGAGTAGCCATCATAGTTAACAAAAGAGTCTGCCGTGCGGTACTTGGGTGCAAGCTCAAAAATGACAGAATGATCTCTGTTCATTTCCAAGGCAAATCATTCAATATCACAGTAATTCAAGCCTATACCCTGACCAATAATGCTGAAGAAGCTGAATTTGAACAGTTTTATGAAGACCTGTATGGATGTGAGAGTTGGACTGTGAAGAAGGCAGAGCGCCGAAGAATTGAGGCTTTTGAACTGTGGTGTTGGAGAAGAAAGACTCTTGAGAGTCCCTTGGACAGCAAGGAGATCCAACCAGTCCATTCTGAGGGAGATAAGCCCTGGGATTTCTTTGGAGGGAATGATGCTGAAGCAGAAACTCCAGTACTTTGGCCACCTCATGTGAAGAGTTGACTCATTGGAAAAGACTCTGATGCAGGGAGGGATTGGAGGCAGGAGGAGAAGGGGAAAACAGAGGATGAGATGGCTGGATGCATCACTGACTCAATGGGCGTGAGTCTGAGTGAACTCCAGGAGTTGGTGATGGACAGAGAGGCCTGGCATGCTGCGATTCATGGGGTCACAAAGAGTCAGACATGACTGAGAGACTGAACTGAATTGATAATACCTNGCTGGATGGCATCACTGACTCAATGGGCGTGAGTCTGAGTGAACTCCAGGAGTTGGTGATGGACAGAGAGGCCTGGCATGCTGCGATTCATGGGGTCACAAAGAGTCAGACATGACTGAGAGACTGAACTGAATTGATAATACCTTCTAGAACTAACACCCCCCAAAAAGTGTCCTTTTCATTATAGAAGACTAGAATGCAAAAGTAGGAAGTCAAGAAAACCTGGAGTAACAGGCAAATTTGGCCTTGGAGTACAGAATGAAGCAGGGCAAAGGCTAATAGAGTTTTGCCAAGAGAACACATTGCTCATAGCAAACATCTTCTTCCAACAACATGAAAAACTCTACACGTGGATATCACCAGATGGTCAATACCAAAATCAGATTGATTATATCCTTTGCAGCCAAAGAGGGAGAAACCCTATACAGTCAGCAAAAACTACACCAGGAACTGACTGTGGCTCAGATCAGGAACTCTTTATTGCCAAATTCAGACTTAAATTGAAGAAAGTAGAGAAAACCACTAGACCATTCAGTATGACCTGAATCAAATCTCTTACAAGTATATGGTGGAAGTGACAAATAGATTCAAGGGATTAGATCTGATTGACAGAGTGCCTAAAGAACTATGGACAGAGGTTTGTGATATTGTACAGGAGGCAGGGATCATGACCACCCCCAAGGAAAAGAAATGCAAAAAAAAAGAAAAGAGAAAAAATGGCTACTCTAGATTCTTACAAATTTATTTGATAGGTAGCAAAGGCTTCTACCTGTGCCCTCTTAAATGTAAAAAGTTTCAGCTCATCTCATGAGGCTGATCTTTATTGTGTAGAACAGAGAGAGAGATTATATTAAAATCTTCAAATATAAAGTAGATCTTATTATTTGTTTAGTTTGATCCATTTTTTGTTTTTGTTTTTTTTTAATCTTGCCTCTCTCAAAATTACAAACAAGTATGTGAGAAAGAAGGGTTGCAATGTTATTGAACACAGGTCCAGCTGCTCGTGCTCAAAAGCTGGAAAGGAAAGTTTGCTTTTATTTTGGATGCTGGCAACTAGGGAGCGGGGTGGGGTGGGGAGAACTGGATGTCTCATCAAAACCTGACTTCCACCCCACTTCCACCCCAACAATCAGTAGCAAGAAATTTTATATAGAGAGGGAAGGGGCTACATGCGGAAACAGCACAGTCATCTCTGACAGTCATCTTCAAATTGGTTGTTGGTGGTCTGACCAGTGACATCTTAATTGTTTTAGGTACAGTTAATCTTCAGTTCCAGGATTGGTTTATTTCCATTTCTTGAGGCCAGTTCTTGAAATTGTGGCAGCTTTTGTCATGGTTACAATCTGGTCATCATGTTGTTAATTTCTTCCACTTGGTGGGAGTTTCAGTATCTACAAGACAGCTCAGAGGACATGGCTTACAATATTATCTATAACCCTTGAGAAGGAACTAAAGGTTCTTGACTATGCTTAATGATTACATTACTAGTTGGTCTCCTTTGACTGTTTCCCTTTGTTTATGCATTTTCTCACTTCTCTGATTAAATTTATTCTCTGGCTAAAATTTTTCCACCGACAAAAGGCAGGCAAGTTCATAGAAGTGGTAAGGACCTGTTCTGTTTCAATTACTCTGACCCCATTTGACTTCTAAATTTTTATCACTTGCCTTTATATTTATGGGGCTTCTCTGGTGGTTTAGATAGTAAAGAATTTGCTGGCAATGCAGGAGACTGGGTTTGATCCCTGAGTCAGGAAGATCCCCAGGAGAAGGGAATGGCTACCCACTCCAGTATTCTTGTCTGGAAAACCCCATGAATAGAGGACCCTGGCAGGTTACAGTCTATGGAGTCACAAAGAGTTGGACATGACTGAGCAACTAATACTTTCACCTTTTTATAAATTTAAACTTTTCTCCAATCTGTGTCTCCAAACAAAATATTCAAATTTTGGACAAGTTTCGACTCCTTTCTTTCTGTCATTGTGTGTATTAGTCGCTCAGTCATTTCCGACTCTTTGCAGCCCCGGGTGGTCCATCTGGCTCCTCTGTCCATGGAATTCTCCAGGCAAGAATACTGGAGTGGATTGCTGTTTCCTTCTCCAGGGGATCTTCCCAACCCAGAGATCAAACTTGAGTCTCCTGCATTTTGGGCAGATAGATTCTTTACCATCTGAGCCACCTAATTTTCTATGATCTAATTAGTCACAGATTCTACCGATCCATTCCTCTTCTCACCTGTTTTGCATTATTGGTATTTATAGCCTTTGCCCTCCTGACAATGTGATTTTACCCATATAATTTTCCTTTCCAAGATATCTTTTCTTTGCTCACAAAATGGTCCCATGCATACTTTTACTTCAGTGTCTCAAATACTAGTTTTTTCAAGGATCTGTCATTCACTAGCTATTGCCCACTAAAACCTCGTGTTTTTTTTTTCATGTTCACTTGAGCATGTTCTCTCATCATTCACTCGGGTAGTTTATATTGTTTCATCTTGTTCTAGTTCAATACTGCTTTTTATTGATTTGATTCTTGGCAAATGCTGGATATGCTGTGGCTTAGCTTACTATGGTGGGAAAACAAAGCCCTAGAATTTCTACACATTCTCTGAGTGGATACTGGGGGAGGCTGATACTCTTGCAGGGGACAAAACCTAATTTTGCAACTCAAAATTTAATCACTCCATAAGACTTGATTTATAATCTCACCTTCCATGATACATCTCTTCAGTTGATGAGTTTCAACTTCCTTAATAATCCCCAAATATAATGTATATCCACCTAAATTATTTTTAAGTATCTCTTTAGAGATCTTTCTCTCTCATGATTGTGGACTCCTTTTTCAAGTCTGCCTCTATAAGATGAACAAAGTCAGCACATAATGTTTAATGATTAATTGGTTGTTGAATTAAATTCCACTGAAGTAAAGCACAAATCAACTCCATTGGCAATAATGTTAACTTGATGACAAGCCACAAAATCCAGAGTCAGGATCTTCTCAGTAAGGTTTTTCCCTGTCTTTTCACTGATTCTCCAAACCACAAAATAGATGAGACACAATGACCACCATGAAAAGGACCGCAGTTTAACTACCTTCAATGTGTTCCTGCCCACATTATGACTCAAGGAATTAACTAAACTGTCATACACACTCAAAATCAAAACCTCTTTCTTTTCCTTATCCTATCTTCTGGGAGTAAAGACAGAGGAAAGACAACATTGAAAGAAGCAGACCAAGTTCACCAACCCCTAAAAGACAAGCTACTGGGACCTCACTGAGCCTGCAGTGGGTGATGGTAAGAACATTAAGTCAACCACGAACCTCTGTTTTAAAACATGGAGAAGAGGATTTCAATAACTGTACAGAGATGTTTTAATAACCTAAGGTGAATAACAACCTATAGAAGGAGATGAGAAGTCCAAAAGTAATTTTGATTTCCAGCAAAAATGGTGATTACAGAACAAAGTGAGTAACAATTATTAATAAAATGATTTTATGTCTATGCCTGAGATGAAACACTTTACAGAGCACAGCAAAAATTTTTACAAAAGCATAACATATGAAGCAGTTTCATGATCAGGCTTAAAAACTGAGTCATGATCCATAAAGGCTACTCTCACTGACACCACTATGACAGACAGACACCTTAACTCTAAGGACAGCAGCAATTTCCAAGGATTCTAAACCACCAATTAAACTCAGCCCTCATATCAATTCCCCTTGGGATTACATAGCCTGGTTTACCTCTCACTAATTGAGAAGTGAATACCAGGAAATGAAGACACATAAAAACACATACTGAATTTTGCTGAGCTTTTAGAATTAGAACTTGGAGGGTGATTTAGATTTCCTGTAATATTTGCCTATTCTTAGGGAAATGCATATCCTAAAGATGCTTTTTCCCTGATTGTTACTTTGATGAAGGTGCATCACCCTGTAGGGAGAGAGAATGAGTGGCCTTAAATGAGCCGTAAAGCCAGTCTATTGACTAAGACTAATTACTTGGCACTGGGGGCTGCCTATGATAACACAGTACTCATTTAAAATTAAACATATAAAATTAGAATTATGTGATTATGCCTTCAATGTATGTTTAAAAAAAACCTATTATTTTTCTATTAAAAAATTTGTTTCCTACTTTGTGGATTGAGCCCCTTGTCAACCAAAACTGTTAAATTCTTTACTGTGCCAATGCTCAAAGAGACTACATCATTTTTTCAAGTGGTAATTTGGTTAATTATGAAAAGAGAATGAAAGTAAAGCACTGAAATACTAGAGTATATGTATGTGGTTTCTCTCACTGCAGGGAGAAACAGGAATAAACTTTGTATTTTGAGAAGGAACAAAATCTTTGGCCACACCTGGTGGAGTATCTTTTATTTAGTATTGGATGGTAAAGGGGTTTATTATAAATTTAACAAGGCCTACATAATTCTAATAGCTAATCATGGATTTTGGGGGACACAAATTCTTTCTTCATAATTATTGCTATGAGAATCTGAAAGCAAATGCACGGCCATCACTGGCAGTTACAAATGCCAAATTATTAAGTGCATTAATGATTTTAGGCTATTGGAGATCCACTTAATGCACCAGAGTAGCAATTTACTAAATGTACTCAAGTGGCCAGAAAAATCTAATGCACCCTACAAAGATAAGCACTCAGTCACTTTATTTCCACTTGGATCATCTCTATATTCAAGAAGAGCAGAATAAGGGGAGTTAAAAATGAGTGCTGAGAAACAAAAGAGACAAAAATACACAATATAAACAGTTTGGGAAGATATTTTACAAGCCTTATTTTTAGAATATCAAATTCATTAAGTTTGACTTGACAAATTATAGTCAATGAAGTCAAGCTTTTTAGAATAATAAAGATTCCAAGGAAGAACTATCTTGTTAAACAGAATCTGAAGGTCCTCAAAAGTAAAGAAAAAAGAAAAAGAAACCACTAGTGAGTAGAAAACTAAACATTAAAGGTCATTCATTTAATATAAAAAAATACATTTGACTTTATGTAAGGCTACCTAGAATGCAAAAGGATAAACACAGTATATATATTGAATATTTACAGACATTTGAATTAACTTGGCTTGTTTTAATTTCATATTTCAAAGCGAAGCCTGAATAGGATCACTGCATATGATTCCCTTGGGTTTGCCTTTCTAAGTGAAAATAAGTATATCCTAAGAATTATTGATATACAGCCTTGCAACTAGTTATTTTTATGTAAATATATTTTGAAAGGTGGTTATAATTGATGAATATCAATGAATATATTCAATAATCAAGTCTCTTGCATGAATAGTCCTGTTATAATTTTATAAGTTCATTACATATTAAGTGAGATCTGAAGTTCTTTTGAAGTAGATTTTATGAATCCTTCAGTCCATAATCTAGTCCATTTCCTTATGTTTTTGCTAAATAATGTAAATCATAGGGAATAAAGACACACAGGATATTTCTGGCAGTGAAGAGTAAGATTAAGGACATACATGGGTGTAAGAGACTTGGAATGCCACATCCATGTAAGAGGAATTTTATGTGGCTGGGACGAGAATACCCTCTGAATCCAAGGCTTTGGTAAACACCCAGGCAGCCAAGGATGTGCATGATTGTGGCTCAACTGTTCTCTGGGTGTCTGTCTTTTTCTGCACACCTGGTTTCCTCGGGACCAATGAACATGAGCGGGACATTCCTTGATTATGTTTAACAACTGTACTGTATCCTGATAGAATTTGTCTTCTACTATTTTACTCTCATTTCAGATTATATTTGATAATGTTATAAAACCAAGTTCTTCAGATAGGACTACAGAATGTGCTAAACAGTGGAATCCCAGCAATGTAAACTCCTCAATTAACCCTTGAACAACATAGGGATTACCAGTGCTAATTTCCTGTGCAGTCAAAAATTCACATATAACTTTTGACTCCCCCAGGATGTAACTAACTGTAATAAATGTAGCTACTGTTAGCTACCATACCAATAACATAAACAACACGTATTTTCTATATATATGTACTGTTTTCTTGGGCTTCCCTGGTGGCTCAGATGGTAAGGAATGTGCCTGGAATGCAGGCGATCCAGGTTCTATTCTTGGGTCGAGAAGATATCTTGGAGTAATGTCAACCCACTCCAGTATTCTTGTGTGAAGAATTCCATGGACAGAGGATGTTGGCAGGCTATAGTCCATGGGGTCACAAAGAGTCAGACATGACTGAGCGACTAACACTTTTGCTGTATTCTTACACTAAAGTAAGCTAAAGAAAATAAAATGTTATTAAGAAAATTACAAGAGAAAATGCATTTACAGTACAGCAGTATACCAATACCATAAGGTTACATTGTCTGTTTATAAGATGAATTGTGTCAGTACTTATGTTAATATTGTCCTATATTATACAAAACATTATAGATTTATGCATATTACTGACATGACATCAAAATAAAAATACTGCAAAAAAGAAATTCATATTGCTTTACAATATAATGATTCATGCATCGATAACAAAGAAGTAGCAATAATATTGGTTTATGGTAGCCTAGACTGTACACTCAGAGAAGGCAATGGCAACCCACTCCAGTACTCTTGCCTGGAAAATCCCATGGATGGAGGAGCCTGGTAGGCTGCAGTCATGGGATCGCTAAGAGTCGGGCACAATTGAGCGACTTCACCTTCACTTTTCACTTGCATGCATTGGAGAAGGAAATGGCACCCACTCCAGTGTTCTTGCCTGGAGAATCCCAGGGACTGGGGAGCCTAGTTTTGCTGCCATCTGTGGAGTCNATCGCTAAGAGTTGGGCACAATTGAGCGACTTCACCTTCACTTTTCACTTGCATGCATTGGAGAAGGAAATGGCACCCACTCCAGTGTTCTTGCCTGGAGAATCCCAGGGAATAGGGAGCCTAGTTTTGCTGCCATCTGTGGAGTCCCAGAGTCAGACACGACTGAAGTGACTTAGCAGCAGCAGCAGCAGCCAACTGTATGCTAATTAAAGAACTGTTATACAATTTTTATAGTATACAGTATTACAATAATATTCATAAGAGAGTACTGGAAACATTGCTATTAGTTCAGTTCAGTTCAGTTGCTCAGTTGTGTCCAAGTCTTTGCTACTCCGAGGACTGCAGCATGCCAGGCTTCCCTATCCATCACCAACTCCCAGAGCTTGCTCAAACTAATGTCCATAGAGTTGGTGATGCCATCCAATCATCTCTTCCTCTGTCATCCCCTTCTCCTCCTGGCTTCAATCTTTTGCAACATTAGGGGCTTTTCCAAGGAGTCAGTTTTTCGCATCAGGTAGCCAAAGTATTAGAGCCTCAGCTTTAGCATCAGTCTTTCCAATGAATATTCAGGGATGATTTCTTTTAGGATTGACTGGTTTGATTTTCTTGCAGTCCAAGGGACTCTCAAGAGTCTTCTCCAACACCATAGTTCAAAAGCATCAATTATTCTGTGCTCAGCTTTCTTTATAGTCCAACTCTCACATCCATACATGACTACTGGAAAAACCATAACTTTGACTATATGGACCTTTGTTGGCAAAGTAATGTCTCTGCTTTTTAATATGCTGTCTAGGTTAGTCATAGCTTCTCTTCCAAGGAGCAAGCGTCTTTTAATTTCATGGCTGAAGTCACCATCTGCAGTGATTTTGGAGCCCCCGAAAATAAAGTCTCGCACTGTTTCCTTTGTTTCCCCATCTATTTTCCATGAAGTGATGGGACCAGATGCCATGATCTTCGTTTTTTGAATGTTGAGTTTTAAGCCAGCTTTTTCACTCTCCTCTTTTTCATTTTCATCAAGAGGCTCTTTAGTAAAAAATCATTTAACTGTGAATAGGCTGATTTACTGCTCCCCAATTATGAGAGAGGCTTACTGTATGGTACTGTAATTTTTGAAGTGCTCAGTCAGCTGTGCCCAACTCTTTGCAACCCTATGGACTATAGCCTGCCAGGTTCCTCTGTCCATGGGATATTTCAGGCAAGAATA
>SJYV01042521.1:0-15908 GCA_006410875.1 Neotragus pygmaeus
ATCAGGGAATAAACACAGAGGCCACAAGATCCACCCACTCAGACTGTTGACAAGAGCCTAGAGATTTTCAGTGGGGAGTTTCCTCCCAGAGTTCTTCCTTCTCCCTCTTTGCTTTTCTCTCCTCTCCTTCCCAACACTTTTCTCCTGCTCTGCCCCAGGCTTTCAGGTCTCCCTTCCCAGGAGGAAGCAGGCAGTTTTACAGGAGGCAGACAGGAAGTGAGATCTCAGGAAGGACCTTTAGCTTGGGGAACAGAGGAAGATTTCCACTGCTGGAAGCCGGGTACCTGGACCCTCACTCCAGGCAGGGTCTGACTGCAGCTCCTGGGGAAAGCTCTCCCGCCCACTGGGGTCTGACAGGCTGAGCATTTTTGGAAGTCTTTGGGAGCTACTGTGTCACAGAAGACAGCCAAGACAATGGGGCCCTGTCTCTCTCTGCACAGGAGACAGGCTCACAGACAGAGCCTCAGGACTGGGACAAAGGCCCCAGTGAGGTCAGGGCAGGGTGCGGGAGTCGGAGTGGGAGAGTGGGAGAGGAATGGGGAAGGGGGATGTGGGTCAGAGCAGCCTGAGCAAAGCCGGGGACTCTGGTGGATGGAGGACCTCTGGAAAACCCACCTCCCTGGGCTCTCAGGCCCATTCTCAATGCTCAAGCTCCTCATCTAGGCTGGGCCTCCTCTCTCCACATTGACCCAGACATCCTCCGACCTCTCTCAACCCCAGGGGAAAGGAAACCCTGTGGGGGACCCCATTTTAGACATGTGGGAAGGTGGCTGGGAGCTTAGCCACATATCCAGGGGCTTGGTCAGCTGTCTGCTGTGTCCTGGAGGTAGAGGTAGATACAGGTGGGCCCCCATCTGAGCTGCCCAAAGAGATGGGGCTGACACTTCATGAGGGGCCAAGTCCCTCTGTTCAAGCCAAGAGAGGCTACACACACACACACACACACACACACACACACACACTGGTCCAAGGGTTAGTTTCTGCACAGCGCGCTGAGTCATCCCTAGACCAGCTCTCCCTTCCCCAGGAAGCCCAACAAAGCCAGGAGCAGGCTTCCGTTTCCGGCAGCCCTGCCTAAGCAGCTCAGCAGGTGTCAGGGGAAGAAGGGGGAGGTTTCTCGCTCCAGCCCTATATCTACCTCTGGAACTCTCTTCATCCGCTGATCAGTGATGGTGGATCCCTGCCTACCACTGTCCTGCAGATTCAATGAGAAAGCTGATGAAAAGGCTGAGAAACCAAGGCCCCTTCCAGCTCACCACCAGGGTCTCTCGGGGAAATTCAACCTGCTACCAAAACTCTATCTCTGTGAGGATATGTTTCTCAGACAACCTCCCTTAAGAACCCAAGGACAGACACTGCCCCTTCCTCAGCCTTCTTTTCAGACCCCATCTTCAAAGGCCCACTTTGGCCTTGATCCACTTAACAGTTCCAGCTTAATGCTCTTGACCTCCCTAACGGTGCCGTGCGTGGGCAACTGCAGGGTAATACAGGGTAAAGCGGGGTTCTGCTCTGGCCCCAGAATCTCCTTCCCGGCAGCTCCATAAGGAACAGCCCCGCTCCCTAGCCACGCTAGGCTGGGCCACGTGGGGAGGGCAGAGGCTGGGACAGGAGAGCCTGGGGCGAGAAACGGAATGTGATGCTCGGTAGTAGGTGAGTCTGGGAGGCCGGTGCTGGTGTCTCGGAGATCAGCTGCCTTGGGGTTTACATACCTGGGGAAGGCCCAGCTAGGCAGGAATGGCCTGGGAGCCCCTAGCTGCCCCAAACAAGCACTCGTCTTTCTCTGTCCTCTCTCTCTTCTCTGGATCTCTTCATATCGCCCTCTCTAAACTTCTTGCTCCTCTGCATCTGTCTCCCTGTCTTTTAGTTTTATCCGGTTTTACTGACTTCTACAAAAGGGGATAAGAAATGCCTGCTTGTATGAATGTGGTGCAACAGTGGGCACACGTGTGTGTGTACACACAACAGTGTGCACACGTGTATTCATGAGTGTGGCCAAGTATGGTTAAGTGTGAGCAACCGCAGCAATAAGATTCACCCCCATCAGGAAGACAGCCAGCATCCTAACACACACTTTCACCAGGAGGTCCAAGAAGGCACAATTCAGTGTCCTGCGATGAGGTACACGCACACACCACAAACAGCCGGTCATTCTCTTTTCAGTGTTCAGAGAATGACCTCATCATCTCATTCTCCGCTGACTCACAGACCCCAGGGCCAGCTCAGCCTGGCCGGAAGTCCTACCCTCCCGCCCCCGTCCCTAGCCCCGCAGCCAGCTACCCCGCCGCTTCTCTTCCCAGGGCGCTCCTCAGAAAGACAGGTCCCCGGCGCCCCCTGGCGGTATCCTGGGACTCCTAACAGGTCGGTTCCACCCACGCACGCGCACACAGGCACGCTCAGGCCGACGTGCCTGCAGCCGCAGCGCCATCTGCTGGCCACAGCCTATGGTCCTCGCAGGTCATTCCCCAGAGTCCAGCCCGCAGGAGGGCTGGGGAATCTCTTCTCTGTGCTTATCTTGTTTCCTTATTCCTGCATCTCTCCTGCTGGAATAGGCCTGCTTGAAGTGTAACCCACTTCGTTCCCTTCACGCTCACACTCCTTGAGAGAACTCCCCTCTAGAACCTCAGAATGGGGACACCAGGCACCCACCTCTCTGTCTTCCTCTCTGAACCCTCAGCCCCTTTCTCCCCGACTGAACTTCTCCAGTCTGCTTTACTGGACACTCTGGGCACTCCAGCTTCTTCCAAATATATTTATGCTGTTTCCCAAACCCTGTGTTTCATTCATTCCATAAACACTGGACTATTCTGTGCCATGAACTCATATCCACTGACGTCTTGACTTCACTGACCTTCAGAAACTAATAAACACAGAAGGTCTATATATCCTGTGAGGTCTGGCCCAAATCCACTTTTTTCTCTCTCTTTCACACACACACACAGGCATCAGACTTGCTTGGGCTCAAATGTAGCTTTATTTTCTGCTTGTTTTACAGGTACCCCATCCTGCAAACCCATTCTCTTGGGAAACTGAGGATGAGTGGGCACAGGGGCCTCCAGGGGAATGGAGGGGACTGGATGGGTGGCAAGGAGAAGGCAATTGAGGCACTTAGAGACCTACTCAAGGCCCTGAGGGAAAAATCTGAGGCCCAGAATAGGAGTGAGAGGGTCTAAGGCAGGACTGGAGACGCCCAGATATTGATGTTACAGAAAAAGTCGAATGAATTTTTGGCCAACCCAGTATTTCCCAGAAGCCCCTGCAGGCACTGCCACGTGAGCCTCAGCTGCACCCCTCTCCTGCTGCACTCCCCGTGGCGGAAGAGCACGGGTCTAGGGAGGGTTGGTGGCAGAGGGCAGTGCCAGGGGCCTTGCCCCTTAGGGACCTGGAGCAGGATTGGGAGAGGGGTTCAACCGTGCCTTCCAGTGCCCCACGAGCCTCCTCTGACGTCCTTCTTGGGCCTCTATTGGGCGCAGAGCTCGAGCCTGGGAAAGACACACACTCACCCTCCACCCTTGGGCTCCTTGTCTTTTCTCTTCTCAGAGTCTGCCCTCTCGTGTTCTTGCTCCTTGACCTCTGATCTCATCAAAACACTTTCCCTGGCTCAGCCCTTAAGAGCCCAGACTGTGGCTGCATAGTCTCAGACAGCAGCGCTGAAGGGGACCCCAAGAGCGTTCAGCCCACCTCCTCTGTGCCCCAAGAGAGCAGTAGTGATGACTCCAAGTTTACCTAGCCAGCGACGGGCAGAGCTAGGACTGGAGCCCAAGGCTGTATGGGCTAGTGTCTCCCACCTTTCTCCTCCTGGCACTCACAGGCCTGTGGGGCACACAGGAGATCTGGGGAGGCCCCCAGCGCCCATTCTCCTGGCAGCGGATCAGTGGCAGGTTGCGCTGGGCCAGTCCCTCCCGGCACCGGTAACGTAGCACTGTGTCGACTTCATAGCGCAGCCGTGGGCGGCCAAATACCTGAGCCAGGGGCAGCTCTGGTGGGGGCCCACAGGACACTGCAGGGAGAGCACAGTCAGGAGCCGGGAACCCGCTCAAACCGTCCCCAGAGCTGGGATGAAGGGGGAGAGGAGAGGCCACGAGCTGACACACAGAGAGAGCAGGCAGCGGAAGGGCTTCCCTGCGGGCTCAGGGGCAGCGGACCGCCTGTCCGGGCAGAAGACATGGGCCTGATCCCTAATCTGGGGAGGTCCCAACTAAGTTCACCACAGCTACTGAGCCTGTGCTCCAGAATCCAGGAGCTGCAGCTGCTGAAGCCGGGTGCCAAGAGCCTGTGCTTCGCAACCAGAGCAGCCACCTCAGTGCTCCTGCACTGCCTAGAGAGCAGCCCCCTCACCGCAGCTAGAGCACGGCCTGCACAGCAGCAAAGACTCAGCGTGTCCAAAGACAAACAAAACAATAAAACCGTCTAAGAGAGCAGGGGTTCCTAGTGAGCCCGTCTAGCTTGTTATCCCGCCCATGCTCAGAGCCTGGGGCACATTTCCGATTCCTCAGTGTGGTTTTGCACTCTCCTNACTCAGCGTGTCCAAAGACAAACAAAACAATAAAACCGTCTAAGAGAGCAGGGGTTCCTAGTGAGCCCGTCTAGCTTGTTATCCCGCCCATGCTCAGAGCCTGGGGCACATTTCCGATTCCTCAGTGTGGTTTTGCACTCTCCTCCTGCACACACATCGGTTCCAGGATTCCCTGGTCCCCACCTCTCCTCCCCCTTGCCTGCCCTCACCCAGCCCCATCTTGCAGGTGTAGGACAGGTGGTAGTTGCAGGGAACATCACTCCACTGTCCCTGATCGTGCCACACCATAACCACGCAGTTCTCTCCGGACAGGAAGTAGCTGTCTGGCTGCCCAGGGTTCCAGTTCTCATAAAGCTGGGAGGGCGGGGGGAGGATGCAGGAGGCAGTGAGGAGCTCCAGCACCAGGAGCACGGGGAGGAATGGACCTGGAGGACTTGAGAAGGGGGTCGAGGAGGGGCACAAGAGAGGGAAGGCTAGAGGGGTGGGGAGTAGGGGACCCCAAAGGGAAAAATGTCAGGGGACTTGGGGGTAGGTGTAATGGGAACCAGATGAGAAGAAAAGAGAAGGGGACACAAGGAAGAAGGGCCAGGAAGAGGGAAAGGTACAGGGCCAGAAAAAGGAGACGGAGAGATGGGGGTCACTGGGGGTAGAGGGTAGAAGTGCTTCGAAGAAACGACCTAGACCACGTGAGGGGCAGTCGGAACCTCTCACCAGGGGGACGCCATCTGACCACAGGAAATCCCCTTCGATGGTCCTGTCATTGAGCCCGATCCACTGGTACTCCCGGTATCGATCTGGGAAACAACCGCAGAGGAGACCAAAGTGTGCAGTGAGCTCCGCTGCCAGCAGAGGGCGGCCATTCCCCGTCACTGAGCGGTCTGTGGGCGCTTGCGGGGCAAGTCCCTGCAGCCCCAAATCCACGCTTCCCGGTATCCTTATTTCTCCCTCCAACCTCTGCACATGGGCAGGAAGGAAGACAGGGGTGTAGGGGCTAGGAAGGAGGAAAAATATCACTAGGGCTAGAAAAGGGAAAATCTGGAAAAAAGTAAAAACTTTCAACAGCGTCAGAGTCGGGGAGAGTAGATGGAGGCAGGCGAGCCAGGGAGGTGGGGAGCGATTATAAACGAGCCCCCAAGGAACCACCAGGCTTATGCAGGCGTATTTTCTGCGTACTTCTCAGCCCTCCCCTGCCAGAAGCCCCACTGTCCACATGTGGAGTGGGAAGGAGGGAGACAGGAAGGAAAAGTGAATGAATGAATGAGGTAAACCAAGCAGTGAGTACCTGAATGAGTGTATAAGGGAGTTAATTAACACACTCTGACTGACTGATGAGTGAGTGAATGTGTGGATGAGAGAACAGGTGACGAGGGTCGCCTCCCTCCCTGTCCCCAGCCCACTGTTGATGAAGTCCTGTTCCTCTGGCGTGCTGATGCTGGCTAGGTGCGCGCCGTACATCCGGCACTTGTTCTCCGCCTCCTCCCAGCTCCTTCGGGTCGAAAAGTGCTTGTAGCAGGCGCCCTGGAAGGCGTCCCAACCGGGGCTGCAGAAGTGGAGGCCTGGGACACAGAAGAGCAGGCAGCTTAGCGGGGAGGACCCCAGAACTCTGAGAGGCTGGGTCCCCAGACAGGGAGACTGGGCTCCTCCCACCGCCACAGGCCGAGGGGGCGGGGCTGAGGGCAGGAGGGTGGCGCCCAAGAGCGAGCGCCGGGTTAGGAGCTGGCGGGGCCTAGTGCAGGGCGCCCCGATGCCTTCCTTCTCTGCAGCGAGAGACCATGGTGAAGGCTGGAGTCCCGACCTGGGTCTCCGCCATCCTCCATCCGAAAGAAAAGCCGAACCTGCCTCTCCTCCCAGGAGAATGGAGACCGACAAGTACTGACTGTGCCTGCCAAATTCCAGGCTCACAGACTCCCCGAGAGAGTCATTTTTGGTTCCACTTAACAGATAAGGAAATTGAGGGTAGGCCTCAGAGAAGTTATGTGATTTGCCTAAAATGGTAATTCATTATCTGCGTTTCCACTGCAGGAGGCCTAAGTTCATCCCTGGTAGGGAACCGCGATCCCGCCAGGCGCGCTGTGTGTCCAAGAGCAAGGACAACAAATGGAGGTTCATTAACGACAGGTCCAAAGGGGAAGTGTCCCCTTCCCCCTCCGCCCCCCTCCCCCGTAACTAGTGCACTGTGGCAGGGCCTAGGCTTCAGATCTCCCCCAACCAAAGCCCCGCAGCACACTCACCAACATCGCACAGGTTCCCCCCATAGCCAGGCAAGCACAGGCAGCGGACCCCCTCCTCCTCCTCCAAGCACGTCCCGCCATTGTGGCAGGGGCTGGGGACACAGTCACCTGAGGGGAGAGAAGTGGGTGGGGGCGCAGGGGAGCACAGCTCTGCAGCCAGCCCTCCAGCCCTGACTCCCGTGTCCCGGGGGCCTGAGTTCTGGGTTTCTCCTCTCCTCACTGCCCCGTTTCAGCACTGGCGCAGTCCTGTGCTGGTCTTTGTCATGCCTGCCAGTGTAGGCTCTAACAGGGACCAAGGGGATGCGTCCAGGAAAGCTCTCAGGGTATAATTCCACCAAGGGGAAAGATATCGGGCTATCAGTCACGCATCCTGGACTCTTGCCTAGCTTTTGGCTCTGCTCGGCGACATTGAGATGGTCACTTTACTTCTCTAGGTCTAGAGTTTAGTCCCCCAGCCCCTGTCATTGCGCCAGGTCTTAGCATGATTCTGTGCAGTCTAGATAGGCTGGGTGGAACTGAAGGAGAGAGTCCCCATTGGAACAGCAAGTTGTGACCTGCCTTTTCCTGCTTCTGAGACCTGGTGCCGGGGTGGTCTGGGAGGGAGCTAACCCCCTCCTCCTGCTGTCCATTGGGCAGTCAGGTCCAGAAGCTGCTGGGGGAAGATCCAGTGTATTCCCTCACGCTGTGCCCTCTCCTTCTCCACTGCCCCAACCCATCCCAGGAATGGAGCCCAGTAGCTCGCCCTGTCCTGCAGCACTGCAACATTCTCTCAACATCATCCAACCTCTTTGCCTCTCCTTCTCTTTTCAGACTCTCCCCCCCTCACCAGGCTCCCCTTTCCCCCTCCACCTGGGGCCTCCTGAAGGTTCCCCCAGCCTAGAAACCCTTTCAACTCCTTCCTTCCAGTTCCCTCTCCTCCAGGCAGTCTTCTTGGATTAACACAATACCCTGAAGGCCTGCAATCTGTTATCTAGGTCCAGCTCCCGCTGGCTAGGCCATCTGCCTTCTTTTCTGGACTCTCTCTCAGGATGCTGGGTGGCTGCCCCTACACTGGGCCTGGGTGCTGAAGGAGCTGACAAATTCGACTGCTTTCTGTTCCAGATGACTGGGAGAAGATGACCTCACAGACTGACAGGACAGGTCAGGGTTCTCAGCCCAGCTTGGGGCGGGACCTTCAGACCATGCCATCCACTCCTAGAGGCCAAGGCCAGGGCCCACAATGCTTCACTCTGGCCCGAGATCCCACTGCCTGGTAGGGATCAGAGCAGAGGTGGGGGGAGGAGCTGGAGTTGGTTCAAAGAATTTTTCTGGGATGACCTAGCTGTTTTGGGTAAAATGAATCAGCTGTTCCAGCACCACTCCCCCTGTCATCACCCCTTCTGCCAACAGTTTCTTCCAATCTGGTGTTGCTGCCTCGCAGGGCAAAGCAAGGAGGGGAGGTGTTTTACTTAACTCTTTAGGCACCAGGTCCTATAGAAGGTAGGAGTCCGAATTCCCTTTCCATTCCTCACACTTTTCTGCTCCCCACGTGGTCCTCTCTGCCCAACCCTCCAATCCTGGCGGACAAAGACTCTCAAACTTGGTCTGTGGAGTCCCACCCAAGCCAAAGTGCCCTCTCCCTGGCTGTGAGTGGCAGAACCTGACCAGGAGGGGAGGCTGTGTTGGCGGTGAAAGAACTTCTCAAGACTTTCTGGTATTTCCATCCCCCCACCCCTTTTGGATCAACTATTATACACACTCAGAAAGTTCTCCCTGCCTTCCTGCTGCAATAGCGGGCTGGAGGACCACTCACTCATCCCCCAGGTGGGGTAACTAAGACACCACTGATACCTCCAATGGTGCTCCTCTCCTACCAAAGCCCCTTCCTGCCCAATGCAGTACTGAACTCCAAGGCCAGCTGGGCAGGGAGACAGTAGTCAAAACGCATGAGCCCAGGTGTGATCCAGTGACCCTGAGCCCACCCTGGACCACCTAGAAGAGTGGTCCTGGGACTAGGAAGACCCCAGCCTTCTCCAGAGATCTCCATGTGGAAATTCAGCCTTCACTGAACAGGTAGGGCTTCTTGCTCTCAAACCCCATCACCTAACTCCCCATTCCCCCTCCCCCCACACTTTCCATCTTCCCCTGCTGATCTGTGTCTTCTCCAGCATTAGCTACTTTGAGATCCTTTGAGTTCAGGCAGGGTGAAATAGGGGGTGAGGGGAGTCATTAGCACAGGAGTTAGTGGAGGAGGGAGAGATCATGGGCGTGAAAGTGAGATTCCAACCCCCGTGGATGTTTGCGGGAGGAGAACAGGCTCTTGGGGCACCTGGATGCCAGGGAACGGCCTCCACGCTAGGATGTGCTCTCTCTGTCAGTACCATGTGTGTGTGGCTCTAGATGGGAGCCGAGAGGATGGATCAGAAGTGAATACAAAGGGACATATACACACACACACGTGCACATGCGTGCACACACACACACATGCGCACACTCTGGGCTGCAGAGGTTTCTCCCTGTCAGAAGTGAGGGACTACAACTCCCAGC
Organism: Neotragus pygmaeus; assembly: GCA_006410875.1. Classification (NCBI taxonomy): domain Eukaryota; kingdom Metazoa; phylum Chordata; class Mammalia; order Artiodactyla; family Bovidae; genus Neotragus; species Neotragus pygmaeus. The sequence goes on from SJYV01042521.1 coordinate 9,271, forward strand.
ACTCCCACAGACTGACAGACAAAGACGTCTCTGGGGTAACGTGTAGATCTCAGGAGACTGGAAGGCAGGCAGAGACAAGCCTGAGGAGAGCATGAAGGAACAGCAAGGGGCCGTTAGACCGCTAGGACAGGAAAGGGTGCAGGCTGAAGATGGAAAGGGAGAGGCACAAAGACACACAAAGACCCAGGCAGAGAGACAGAGATGGAACCACAGGAAGCACCAAAGAGCTACCCAGCACACAAACCCATGGGATGAAAGGGGCCAACAGCTGGGGGTGGAGACAGAGGGTGCCAGAGTGCTGGTTATAAAGCCGTTTAATAGAGATTTATTTCCAAGGCTTGTTTCCATGAAACAGTTGAAAAAAGTACTTCATAGAAGTAGTTGTTTAAGGCTCTGTGGGGAGAAGGGCTCTCCTGGACCCCAAAGGTTGAGAGGTGGGAACGGGCCTCCAGGCTTCCCTGATACCAGTGGGAGGCAGCTGAAGGGGGAGGCGTACAGGATGGGGAGGGAGCAGCAGGGGATGGGCCTGGACCTTGAAGAATTCAAAAGGCTATGAGGGCACCCACTGAACAAGGCCTGAGGGCGCTCTGTGGGGCCAGTGAGATGTGAGTCACAGTTAGAGAAAAAGTTCCACATGGTTGGTGGTGGGACTGGGGGTCACAGTGAGGATTTCAGAAACAGGGAGAGGTCACAGGGTGGGAGTCATGGAGTTGGGGGTTATAGGGTGAGAAGTCAGAGAGCTGGGATGGTAGTCACAAAGTGGGGCATCCAGGATTGGAAGCCTGCAGGTAGAGGTGGGTAGGAGAATGAAGGTAAAGGACGAGAGAGTCTGGGGCAATGGTGGGTTAAAGGACTATGGGTCAGGTGATCCAGAGCTGCAGGGGGAGGAAGAGGAGGAGGATAAGGAGGGAGGCTGAGCCTTGGGCAAAGTTACCTGATGAGGGGGCCACCGCCACTCCACCACGGCTGGCACTGTCAGTGGGCAGCACCGGCTGGGCACGCACTGAAGTCCCTGCTGGGACAGTTCTTCTGGAATTCTCTTCAGAGGGGGTCTCCAGGTCCCTGGTATCCCCAGGGGCCCGTGTGGCTGGAAGCAGGGAAGGGGCACCCTCGGAGCTTCCTGTCTCCTCACTCTCTCCTCGAGGGGCCCCAGAGAGCTCAGGACCTCCAGTCTCCTCCTCTCTCTCTCTTGCCCCAACCGGAGTGGAAGGTGGTGGGGATGCCAGGTTCCCCTCCCTGGGAGTGGGCAGGGTCTTGGTGGGTGGCCCAAGGACCCTTGGAGGCCTGGGAGTCTCTGGCTCGTCATAGGGTGGTGGTGATGCACCAGGCTGGAGGGCAGCCCTCACTGGAGGGGATGCCTGGGTGAGTGACTCCTCTGGAGCCGGCTCAGTGGGGAGAGGGGCCTCTGGGTCCAGGCTGCTGAGCTCACTGGGCCAGGCCCACAGGGCCTCATCCTCCACCTCCTCCTCTTCTTTTTCCTCTTCTTTCTCTTCTTCACCCCTGTATTTCTCTTCTTGCTCCAACACCTTGCCTTCCTCTTCTGAGGACCCCAGCGGAGGCACGATGGATTGGGTTTCGAATTCTAGGCAAAGCACAGATGATTCAGCACCAGGGACAGCACCCGCCAGAGGACCAGAAGAAGGAAGGGGAAGCGGGGAGAGAAGTGGGGCTGGGGAGGGTGAGCCCTGGGGGAGAGGCAAGAGGCCGCCCTGGGGAGGAATTGTTTTTGCTCTGAACCAGAAGAATTTCAACTGGAGTTGCAATATTGAGGCAACACTTGAGAAGGCTCTGTGAGGTGTCATTAGTCCAGGAAAACCTGGTGGTTGCATCTCCCTCTACCAGTCTGTTGAAATTCTGCTTATTTTGGATAGGTGCTGGGCGGGAGGGACCAAAGAAAGGAGATCCTTCCTTCCCAAAGGGCAGCTCCTTAGTCCAAGCATCTCCAGACCTAGCTATTTGGGAGTGAGCTCTGCTGGAAAGGCAAAGGTTGGGAGAGGGACAAGGGCGGTGCCTTGCACTACTGTGCTGTTGAGAGGGCAGAGCCACGGTGGGGACAACCCCGGCCTCAGCCCAGCCCGGCCCCTTCTGCCTCTAACTTCTTCCAGGCAAAGACAACCCCAGGATGAGAGATTTGAGTTACCTAGGAGGGTTCTAGGGGCCTCCGCTGGGTCTTCTGGAGTGGAGCTTCCACCACCCCCATCCTCTATAATGGGAATGGAGTAGATGGCTCCTCGGGACTCGCTTTCCACAGCTTCCTGGGGCAGCTTCAGTTCCTCCAGGGTCTCAGTCACTGTGACAATGGCTTCCAGCGCATCAGAGGCCAGGTCAGAGGCTGGGTTGGCTGCCTCAGGGATGGCAGAAGGCTGGGCAGAGTCTGTGGCAGAAGGAAAGTGCCAGTGGGAGGTTAGAGAGGTGGCTCTCCCCCCAACCCATGCCTGCATGTGAGGGCTGTGGGTTAGACTCAGAAATCACGGAATTCTCTTAATTCTCTCTCATCTTCTCTGTGGAGCACTCATGGGGCCCAGGGAGCACCCCAGGACTTCATCACTCATTCCTCAAGCATTAATCAAGTGTCCACTAGGTACCATGCCAAGCAATCTCCTGGGCACTGGGGACAGAGTGCAGAGCCAAATACCATGATTCCTGCCCCTACAGAATTTATTATATTCTAGATACAGATAAGCAAATAAACATACGTTATAATTTTACCATCTAAAGAACAATTAAGCAGAGCAAGGAGACGGGAAGTACTACTTTAGATAGACTGGTAAAGAAAGGCTCAGGAGAGAAGTCATCCCTTGGAGACAGAAGGATGAACAGAATGGCCTCAGCACCGTGGGACCCTGGGTCTGGGGCAAGATGTGAAGGATCCCAGTCATTCTAAGACTTTAGAAATGGATGGGGACAGGCCGCCATCACCACGGAGAGCTGAAGGACAGAGAACAGAAAGGACATTCCACCATCACCACCAGACCATCTCAGTGTTGGAGCAAAAGGGCAAAGGATGAGTGACCTATCATTTCAGGATCTGCTCTCTGCAAATAACCAGAGTTTTAGAATGAATTGAAAGGAACCAAGAGCAGAAAACCAATGAAGGGAAGGTGGAAGTGGGCTGAGAAAAGCCCCGGGGGCTGTCCTTGCTCAGCCACATAGGACAGGACACCATGTCCTGCCTGCCTCTGCCACCTGCTCATACCAGACAAGCAAACCTGTGCCCTAGGCTGCATCTGTCTCCACCTGCTCCCCACTCTAGTCATCCTCTTCCCCAGCCCCGTCTCCTGATTCAGTTCCTCTTTCCGTTTCCCAAAATAGTGCTTGGCACATAATTATAACCAGTGTTAGAAGTGTTAGCTACTGTTATTATAATTATCATCATCACCATTATCCATGTTCCAGTAAGCCTATTCAGGTGGACCTGTCTTCCTGTGGACTTGACTTCCCTACTCCGCCCAGTCTCAGGCCAAAGCTGTCTGGAGATCAGTCCCAGTGGAAGTAAAGCTTTTCTCCGTCTTTCCTCATGCTGGGAGTGAGACATCTTGTCTTCAGTCAGACTGGGGGCTCCCATGGCAGAAGTTGCATCTTCCTCCTACAGACTAGGGGCTCCCTGAGGGTAAAGACTGTTTCTTCTCCCCCCATTTCTGCCTCCAGCAGAAATACCAGTACTAGTACGACTGAAGTACCAGTACTACTGAAGGCTCCCAGCTGGGGCAAGGACTCAAATACTCTATGGCAATGCCTTCCTGACTGTCAGTCACCCTTGGCCTGGGCCCTGTGCCCCTTCTCTAGCTCTCAATATAGGACGTGGGCAGGAAGCCGTCTCTACACCCAACTGTCCTTAAGGATCTGCTCCCTGTGAGGGGTGGGAGATTACGTCTGTCCATCAATATTTGGTGTTTAAGAGTTGATACTCAAGCTTAAGCTGAAGGCTCTGGAAACCCCGCTGAGGGCTCTGAGGATATTTGGTTAACTGAAGTGGATCACTCCTTGGATTCAGAGAATGTTGGTCATCTCTGCTCTGTTCATGAGCTGACCAGAGATGGAGACATGATTGGCAGCCCAATAGGGGAGAGGTGGTATTGCAACAGGAAGAACAAGGCAAGAACTACTGATGTGGGGGCAGCTTAGGCAATGCGGAGAGGTGAGCCCTCCTTGAGGCCACACAGATCAAGTCAGAGGGCACCGCCCGCAGCACCAGGAGGCAAATGGCAAAGACCCGAGAGAGACTGGTCAGGGCTGGGGTGGAACTGGAGGGCTCGACTCTGCCTGCCTGAGGTTGGTCTCAGCCCCTGCAAGGGAGTGGGCTCACCTCGAAAGCAGTAGACGTTGAAGCGGCTGCGCTTGTTGGGGAAGCCGGTCTGGTTGGGGAAGAGGAAGAGAGTCTTGACACCGGGGAGGCCACCGCCACAGCGCTGGCTGGGGGTGACGATGGGGTAGCGCACACTGCCATCAGCCAGCCAGCCAGGGCTGCAGCGGTCCAGGCCACCATCCCAGGCTGCGTACAGCTGGCCGGTGGTTGCAATCTTAGCACCCCGCTCCTGGCAGTATGTCCGTGCCTCCTCCAAGGTCAGTTTCTCTGGAGGGGCACCCAGGAACAGCTCTCCTGGGGAGGAAGAAGAGGCTGGGTTACCAGGAAGGTAGCTCCTTCCACCCGGGGCTCCCACTGGGACTGGGTGAGCTCCTCTGGGCCTCAGTTTCCTCATCTGTGACATGGAGCCCATCGGCCTACTTCACAGGATCGAAGTCTTGACAGAACCTTAGGATGGATAACACTGCTCAAAGGAACCTGGCCCAACTTCCTCATTCTGCAAAGAAGGAAACTGAGGCTCAAAGATGCTAAAACGTAAAGAGATGTATGAAACCTTCTGGTGGGTCCGATGGTAAAGAATCAGCCTGCAATGCGGGAGACTCGGGTTTGATCTCTACATCAGGAAGATCCCCTGGAGAAGGGAATGGCTACCCACTCCAGTATTGTTGTTTGGAGAATCCCATGGACAGAGGAGCCTAGTGGGCTATATAGTGCATGGGGTCGCAAAGAGTCGGACTCGACTGAGCCACTAACACTGGTTATCCACCAAAGAGATGTACAGCAGGTGGCAGCAGAGTCAAACTCAGTCTCCTATCTCAGCCACCTGTCTGGGGGCTTTGGCCGTGAACCTGTCTCTATGACAGTGTTTGGAGAGAGGGACACTGTTTGTTTCCCTTACTCCTGGCTGCACATTTAAACACAGTATGGTAAGGTCCAGCAGAGGCCCGGGAGGACCTAAGGGCTGCCCCGGAGAGGGGTCTCTTCCCCTGGGAACCTCCCACCCCCAATCACCATTTAGTTCTTCAGCATAACAGTAAACATCATAGAGGTCATCTGGGTGGACCACTCCGTAGTTCCGGACCCCAGGGAAGCCATCCATGTCTCCATAACAGGCCTCTCGTGGTGTCTGGATGGGATACCTGGGGCAGAGGTACAGATCCCTTCACCAGGAGCCGTCCCGTGGCGAGCCACCCTCCCCAGAATCACACTGCTTTCTGTGCAGCCAAGTGTCTTCTCAGCTCTGCAGAAATGCACTCCCGCCAGCACAGGGTCCTAACCCGCCCGCCGAAGACCAACTTCATCTCCCACAGGCAGGGAGCCCTATTTGTCCCGCCTGAGGCAGCAGCTGGCAGCCCCTGGTAGAACCAGAAGCCACAGCCCCCTCAGAAGCCACAGCCCCCTCAGAAACAACTAGAAATTCGTAGTCGACCGCCCCAGCCCACCTCACGGTCTGGTCGGACAGCCAGCCAGCGTCACACTGTTCATAGCCCCCGAGGTAGGCGGCATAGAGCTGCTCCGGAGTGGCGATTCGGGCTCCGATGCGGGCACAGGCCTCCTGGGCCCCAGCGAAGGAGAAGGCGTAGCGGGCAGAGCCCTCCCGGTAGAGAAAGACGACCCCTGAGGGGCAGAGAGGACCCTGAGGCGGGATCACCCAGCACACTGACTTCCCCTTACCCTCCTTGTCACTCCCCTGTAGACAAAGGATAAAGTCCAGACTGCGCTCACTCTACAGCATGAGGGACTTAATTTAGACTGTGGGTAGAATTTTCCTCCACCTGAAGAAAGAAAGGAGGGAAACTCCTTTTCCAATTCGGTCTGCGCCTTCTAGGTGTCTGCTTCCGTCCCACACAGTGGGCTCCCCTCCCGCTCTCCGTCTCCGACCTCTCACCTTTGACCTTGACCTCCACGGCGTCGCTGCTGTCGTCGATGCCATGCTGGACCTCGCAGCGGTAAATGCCTGAGTCGTTGGGCCGCAGCTCGCTCAGCACCAGGGAGACGTCGGTGAGTGACGCCGGGTAGGCAGGCAGCGCCACGCGGAACCGGTAGGCCTCGCTCACCTTGACGCGTAGGCCCCGCGCCACTAGCACCTCGGCCTCCCGGCCGCCGGACAGGAAGGTCCACTTAACCCGCGGGGAGCCCTGCGCGGCCCGGCGGCTCGGCGACGGCCGCAGGTAGTGAACGTGGCATGGGATGGTGAGGGCGCCGCCCAGCACGCCCTGCAGCGGCGCGTCGCCCGCGATGCGCACGCGGAAGGCCCTGTCCTCTGTGGACGGGCGGAGCCGGCTGGAACTTCGAGTCGTAGATCTGCCGCGCCCCACCCCGCGGTTTCTAA
>SJYV01042521.1:22898-42196 GCA_006410875.1 Neotragus pygmaeus
AGCCGCCCCTGCCCCCGGGCTGGGAACGTGGGGGGCTCGGGAAGATCACGCGACCCGTTGCCTTCTCTGCATCGGTTCCCGGCGGCGGCAGCCACGAGAGCAAGGACGAGCGAAGTAGGACATTGTCCTGAGGATGAGAAGCGAAGACTTGGAGTAGAGAGGGAGGGAGAGAAGGCAGAAGGGGCGGGCAGGGAGCGCTCGCGATCTACAGGATGATGTTGCAGCTGGAGGGATGGAAGTTAGACTGTCGGAGGGACTTCCCGTTTTTCAGGGGGAGAGGAGGAGGGACTCAGCCAGTAGAGAAGAGGATGAAGGGAGAATGGGAGGGAGGCTTTGCTCCTGGAGAGACATCACACGTATAAGTGGGGGAGGGAATCTCTTTTTTGGAGGCAGGATCAGGTGCAAGTGACCTTAACCACCTCCCTGGAGGAATCTCTGATTGGGTTTTATCTTCCGTGATGCTTCCACTCCCTGCACAGAGGAGGAGCTGACTTTGCAGCTGGAGAGATGGAGGTTAGGTAGCAGATTCATGGGTTAAGGAAAGCAAGTCAGGATCTCTCTAGACATGGAGGAGGGGACGAGGCACTGTGAGCGGACATTACTGGTCATGCAAACCAATGTGCAAAATTCAGGCGTTGCTGGGAGCCCAGAGGGCCCACAGGCCAGAGCTGTCGCTGATGAATGCACAGCCTGGTGCCAAGGGGTGGGCCTTGAGAGCTGCCCAGCTGCTGGGGACTCCTCAGCGCCCAGAATACCAATGACACCCCCTCCACAGCTCCAGAGCCCCTCCTCCCTCTTCTTTCCCAGGCTCTCTCTCCCCTTCTCTCCTTNGGAGGGTGGAGCAGAACCCTGAGAAGCCAAGCAGAGCCCCATGTGGAGCTGGGGATAAAGTCGGGAGAAGGGTGGCCAAGAAACGAAGGGCGTCCCCAGGAAGAGTCACCAGGCCGCAGTGCGGAGGGGGATCGAGAGTGAGGCGGAGACAGGAGTTCCGCCCCCCCTTCCCCGTGCCCAGGCGCAGCTTCAGGGTTGTGCTGTGGGTGATGGAGCTGGGAGAGCGGGGGTAAGCGAGCAGAGGAGTAGAGGAGGAAGTGGTGCGGGCAGGCCTGAGCACAATCCACTGTGCTCTGGACGAGATCGGCCAGCGACAAGGACTGGCCATCCAGAGAGACAGGCTGTGGCAAATGCAAGCCAGCACAGGGCTGCAGGGAGCAGCTCAGGAGCGTGGGAAAGATGAGCCTTGCTTGGTTTTCATGGTATGGAGCAGGGCAAGGGGCTTTTAATACTGCTTGTGTTTATAACCCAGGAAACTAGCAGCTCACACATATGACATTATCAATGTTCAACAAGACACAGGCCAGAGGGAGCTCTGAGGGCCACCAGGGGCCCCAGTCTCATCAGGTTCTTTAGGTTCCTACTGCAAACTTCTCAACTATTACACCTAAAAGTCATTTGCTCATCGGCCAATATGATTTTTTTAAAGTACTTCAATCAAGCAATGTATTTCATGTGGCTTTAATGTTTTAAAGAAAGGGGGTGGGGGGGGAGGAAATAAATTATTTCTGTCAAAAAAAATAATCAATCTGTGTTAACTACGAGCACATCAGGATTCTAAAACAGACAAAGGGAATAAGAAAAGGACAAGGTGATTTGTAGACTGTTGTTAATAAAAGATCTGACTTAACAGCTGTACTTTATGATTCATCTCTAGTTTCTATTCTCAGTAGGGCATTCTGTGCTAATGATATATTGCAAATTTACCTGCGCTTCTCTTTGAATTGATGAGTTCTAGTGAACATTGAAGGTTTCCCCTTCCCAGTGTAAAGAACTTAGAACCTTTCAGAGAGAAAGGTTGTAAAAATACATCACCACTCCCACAAATCTCTGAGCACTGATTTGCATTTCATTAGATCTGCAGGTGAGACAGGATTGTCACCTTAAGGTATAGTGAAAACTGCTTTGGAGGGGGGGGGGGGGGCTTTAAAAGGCAGAAAATTCACATGCCCTGGGAAATATTTGCATTTCTGATGGTTCCATACAAGAGAATCACTGTTCCAACCTGACCTTCACCTGAAAGCACCCAGGGCACTCTTCACGAAGACTTGTGCCACCGTTTCCTCACATGAAGATGTTAATGGAGAAGGCAGGAAACCTGTTCTAAGATTCTCAGGTCCTTCATCCAATATATGAGGTCCAGAGAGTGAACAGAAGGTTTTGAGGAGACAGATGAACAGGCTTCCTTGGAAAGAGTCCCTGTCCTGTTATTAAGTCCCCTCCCCACCAGAAGAACTCAGCTGAGAGAGAGAGAGCACCGATGCCTAATCCAAGCTGAGAAGCAGGTTCAGAGAGAGAAGAGCCTGGGATGAGCTGCAGTCCTGGGCTGCACATAGGGGCTGAGCAGGTAAAGGCATGGACAGGGCTGTCTTGGGTCCCGTCCGATAGGACTGCCCGAGGTGTAAGAGGCCTCGGTACAGAAGCTGGTGGATGGGTGAGCCAGGTGTCCAGAGGCAGAGGGGAGCGCATGAGTGAAGCACTTCCTGAAACTCAGCTGTAATTGTGTGCCCACATCCTGCTCTACAAGCCAGGCCAGGTTGAATTATCCTCAGGCACAGAGCATGCTGCCTTGAGCCAGGGAGGAAGGGTCCTTACTTTTTCAGGATGTGCACCTGGATCTGAGTCCAATATATGTGCTTCGAGTCACTGAAAAACCCATGTCAGGACTGCTTCATCCGACACATGGCCACTCTGCCGTTTTCACAAAGAATCAGTTTTCTGATTATACACCTTATACCTTCCCTTGGAACGGCCCTAGATTTTATTCCTATTCAACCCTTCAGAAGTTCACCTCCACAAGCAAACTCTTCCCTAGCTTGAAGATATTCGACTCTCCTTTTGTGTCAAAAACTGTAGCAAAATTAGTGAGACTCATTTGAAGTCAAATCCAGCTTTCAGGCAATAAGTAACTTATAAAGCAGTATATACTTTTTGAAAAATCACTGAGAAAGTGAATAAATGGGAATTTAAAGGGGCTGTGAAACATGATGGACTCAGAAGTGATGCTCTTAAGACATTATTGTAGCACAGTGCACACAGCAGCAAGAGAATGGATCTCAGTTGAATCTGACAATAATCTGTCTTCTCTTCTGGTAAGAGGACTATAAATCCAGTCTAAGATCTACAGTAGGTATAAAATGAACAGCCAAAGTTATTCCAAAGCTAAAAACTAAGGATTCTGAATCCAAATAGTTAAAAGAAATTTAAACATTAGCACTTATTATCAGATAACAGCTACAGAAAGACAGCTGGTATTTAATAAAAAAGCTCTGCATTTGAAGGTCTGGATTCATACCTTCACAATGTTTATGAAGATCCCACAACAATGTTGTGCTAATTATAAAATGTCACATGGTAACACACACCTGGCTGCTCTATTAAGACTTTTCAGGATCATAAGTTGAAGGTTCTTTACCTTGTAACTGGTTACCAGAGAATGAGAGAGACAACAATGTCTTGACATTCTTACCAGAAACAAAAGCACAACCTTCAAGCAGCACGTACTCTTACCTAAGACGTCTTTCTCGTGCTCAGGAACCAGCACTTTCCACCTGGACTCCTCGGGCTCCGTGAAGTCAATGTTGATCAGGCGGTAGTTAGGAGAGTGACGATTTGTCTTGAACGTGAAAACCGTGCCCTCGTTGGTCACGTAGTCATACTCCCCTTCGAAGTTGTCGATCAGCTTCACCCACTTCAGGATTCCTGGTGAGAGAGACCACGCACCTCCGTCACCTCTCTGGTTTGAAGTGGTGTGGTTTGTGTGTAGGGAGGGGATAGATCTTTTTCTGTCTACAGAACACAAAGCAGACACAATGTTTGGAAGATCTAAGGCACGAGATAGAGCGAGGATGACTGTGGGTGAATTTTAAGGTTTCCAAAAACCTCAAAGGAAGCTTTTCCAGAAAAGCCTGGCAATGAAGATGAGTAGAGGATTCTCTGTCCAAGGAATCTGTCTGAATCCCTGTAATCCAGCACATCCTCTTCTACCCAAGTGGGTCTCAAATCTAAGCATGTCTTTCTGCCTCCACTGCCATCACTCCACCCCATCTTCCTTCCCTCTGGTTATGAGCAGTGGCTCACAACTGAGGAATACTGCATCCCCCCAAGGGACTCTTGGCAATGTCTGCAGACACCGTGGTGGTTACAACTTTGAAAGTGACAGGACAGCTGCTACTCTCTGCCTCTGTCTAGTGGGTAGAGGCCAGAGATGCTGTTTCAAGACACAGAATAGCGACTGGACAGAGTCAGCCAGCCCTGAATGTCAAGAGTGCATAGCTGGGAAGCCCTGGTCTGCAGCCTCAGCTTTCCGCCTGGTCTTCCTACCACAATGTCTTAATACCTTACACTGGTCCCAGTTGGTACCCTTAGAAATCTCCCCGTGGCTCTCTGAATAAAATCCAAATTCCTTCTTATGGTCTCCATGGTCCTGCATGTTAGACGCCTTGCCACTGAGCCAACCTCAGGTGCTCCAACTTGTGCCTCACCCCATCCTCCGGCAACACTGGCCTTTGGCAGGCTCCTTACGATACGCTTACCTCAGGGCCTATTGTATGCTGCCTTGCCTGCCGGACCCACTCACAGATCATTTCTTCACAGCACTTCTCTCAAGATATACAAGCTGACCCTTGAGCAACACTGGCTCGAACTGTATGGGTTCATTTATAAGAGGGTTTTTCCCAACGGTAAATACTGCAGTACTTAACACAGGATCTGTGGTGGGCTGAATTCATGGATGCAGAGGGACCATGTATCCAGGGGGCTGACTATAACTTCCACGTGGTTCAAGGGTCAACTGTGCCTAATAAGCTTGCTTATAATTTGTATTTTTTTAATTCACTGCTAGATATTCAGCACCCAAATAGAATGGCACCTTCAAAGATACAAAATAAACCAGTGTTGAACGCAAGGAACACTTTCCAATCCTTCTGTTGTAAGAACCAGTCTGCTGAAAGGTCATCACTGCAAAGAAATCTTAAATGCATCCAGCATCATCATCATTTAAATGGCTTACTAAATGCCACTTTTAATATTAAAAAAAATCCACTGGAAAGACATCTGGTTCATAATGTATCAGACATAAATATTCAGAGGACATCTCAAAAATTTTATAAATGAGAAAGCTCTATGACTTCTAAACTGCTCAAAGGCAAGCCAGATCTCAACTATTCTCCAATGAATCTCCTACCTTTAATTTCACAGTGAAACTGCTACATTAATTTGGATAGTTCATTTACATTCCTGGCGATTTTACATTCATTATCTAATTCATCTCCATAACACAACATCTTTATATAATTTGTTGTTGAATTAAATTAATCAGGGAAAATATAATCCCATGGTAGTTTTTCAGTTATACATAACGGGATTAAAACCCCAGCTCCAACCAGTATTTAGCTGCATGACCTTGAACAAACTCTTTATCCTTTGCTGAGCCTCACATTCTCAACTACTGAGAAACAATAAGAGAGAAATGAGAAAGTTATTATAAAGTAACTACTAATACTCACCCCACAACAAATATTATTTTACAATAAACTATGGGAATTAAAAATAATAAGATAGGCAGTTAAAAAAACTTTTAGCTTTCCCACATCTCAGTGATACCTGCTGGAAAACACTAGGGGCAGCAGGGGACCTCATTTATATTAGAAGCAAAATTAATGAAATACTTAGGAATGTACTTAACAAGAAACGTAGACTATGAGAAAAACTCTAAAATTTTTCTAAAGAATCTTAAAAAACAATAAAACAAAACCGAGTAACTGAAAACATATACCATATTCCTCGATGGGAAGACTTAATATTTCAAAGATGCAAATAATTCCAGAAGAAATCTATAAACACAATTCCAAATGCTTTTCAGGGAATTTGACAATACTGTTTAAAGTTCATCTGGAAAAATAAGCACTTAAGTACAATGGATATATTTTTGATGACAAAACAAGAAAGAACTTCTTGTACTACGATGGCCCGAGCAAGCTCTCTACCCCTTGAAGATAATTATTATCCTTTTATGGTAATCACTTTCTTATTTGTCTTGGTTCACTTTTTGCCTTAACATGCAGCCATTAACACTATAGTCTAAGTTAGCCTAATTTTAAAATTTCTAATATAATGAAACCATACAACATGGATTTTTTGAGTCTGATTTCTTTCTATTCTTGGTGTCTGATCTGACAGTGTCTTTATAAAATTATTTATCCTCTGGTTATCATTATTGACTTCTGGTTAAATCCTACAGTATACAAAGAACACACTCTGTATGATTTCAATCTTTTTAAAACTGTTGACAAAAATTTGTGGCCTAATTTTTCTTACGTGACTTTAAAATGTTTATATGACTGAAAAGACTGTGTATTTTTCAGATTTTGCTGTGACATGCTAAGTTGCTGTTGCTGTTTACAAAATGAAGCAGGGCAAAAGCTAACAGAGTCTTGTCAAGAGAATGCACTTGGTCAGAGCAAACACACTTTTCCAACAACCCAAGAGATGGCTCTACATATGGACATCACCAGGTGGTCAATACCAAAATCAGACTGATTATGCTCATTGCAGCCAAAGATGGAGAAGTTCTATACAATCAGTAAAAACAAGACCGGGAGCTGACTATGGCTCAGATCATGAAATCCTTATTGCAAAATTTACACTTAAATTGAAGAAAGTAGGGGAAACCACTGGGTCATTCAAGAACAACCTAAATCAAATCCCTTATGACTATACAGTGGAAGTGACTGATATTCAAGGGATTAGATCTGGTAGACAGAGTGCCTGAAGAACTATGGATGGAAGTTTGTAACACTGAACAGGAGGTGGTGACCAAAACCATCCCAAAGAAGAAGAAATACAAGACTGAAAAGTGTTTGCTTGAGGAGGCTTTACAAATAACTGAGAGAAGAAGTGAAGTGAAAGGCAAGGGGAAAAGGGAAAGATATACCCAAAGGAATGCAGAGTTCTAGAAAACAGCAAGAAGGAAAAAGAAGGCCTTCTTTAATAAACAATGCAAATAAATAGAGGAAAACAACAGAACGGGAAAGATTAGAGATCTCTTCAGGAAACTGCAGATATCAAGGGAACATTTCATGCAAGGATGGGCACGATAAAGGACAGAAATGGTAAGGCTCTAACAGAAGCAGAAGAGATTCAGAAGAGGTGGCAAGAACACACAGAAGAACTATACAAAAAAGGCCTTAATGACCTGGATAACCACGATAGTGTGCCACTCACCTACAGCCGGACATCCTGGAATGCAAAGTCAAGTGGGCCTTAGGAAGCACTGCTAAGAACAAAGCTAGCAGAGGTGGTGGAATTCCAGCGGAGCTATTTAAAATCCTAAAAGATGATGCTGTTTCAGTGCTCCCCTGAATATGTTAGTAAATTTGGAAAACTCAGCAGTAGCCACAGGACTGGAAAAGATCAGTTTTCTTTCCAATCCCAAAGAAAGGCAATGCCAAAGATTGTTCAAACTACTGTATGATCATGCTCATTTCACATGTTAGCAAAGTTACACTCAAAATCTTTCAAGCTAGGCTTTCAGCAGTACGTGAACTGAGAACTTCCAGATGTACAAAAGCTGGATTTAGAAAAGGCAGAGGAAGAGATCAAATTGCCATCATTCACTGGATTACGGGAAAAGCAAGGGACTTCTACTTCCACTTCACTGACTATGCTAAAGCCTTCGTGGATCTAAAGACTTGTGCTAAAGACGGTGTGGGTCACAATAAACTGTGGGAAATACTTAAAGAGATGGGAGTACCAGACCACCCTACCTATCTTTTAAGCAATTTATTAATCTTTTGTTTGAATCTAAATATTTATTGGCTTAAGGGGCCATTTTTTCTATCAGTTAAAAGGTCTGACTGTAGATTTGTCTGTCATTAGTTGTATTTCTGTTAATTTTTACTTTCTGTATTTTGAAAGTACACTGTTAGATACATACACAATTAGAATTATTATATCTAAATAAAACTGAGTTGAACTTTTTATGATTATTAAGTTTTATCTCAAGACAGCTACATCATTTTCATTTTAACAAATTTGGCCAGTTGTCTTCTGAAAAATGGATGGTCCCAGTATGTTCTTCTCCATGTCTCCTAACCACTCAAAGGCTTTCCATCTCTTTGTGGGTTGCATTCTATGCAATTTCTTTTTATATTCAGTTTCAAAAATTCTCTCTTCAGCTATGTCTCATCTCTTCTTTAACCTAACAACCTAACTTTTGACATTAATTATACTTCTAATTTTAGAAGTTCTACTCAGTCCTCTTCCAAACATTTGGTTATTATTTATAATATCTTGTTTCTTGCTTATGTTTCCAAGCTTCTCATTTATTTTTTTTTAAAGCAGCATCACTGTTTTTAAAAGTTCATTTACACAATTATTTTATATTCAGTTCAGTTCAGTCACTCAGTTCAACTCTTTGCGACCCCATGGACTGCAACCTCCCTGTCCATCACCAACTCCCGGAGTTTACCCAAACTCATGTCCATTGAGTTTGTGATACCATCCAACCATTTTATCCTCTGTTGTCCCCTTCTCCTCCTGCCTTCAATCTTTCTCAGCATCAAGGTCTTTTCCAATGAGTTAGTTCTTCATATCAGGTGGCCAAAATATTGCAGTTTCAGTTTCAACATCATTCAGTTCAACATCATTAGGAATCTGATAATTCCACTCTGGTGTGAATCTGTTGGCTCTACTTCTCATGGTGGTGAACTTCTTCATCTAATCTGTAAATTCTGATTGTGAACTGATTTCCCTTGATATGCTCTCTGTGAGAATTCTTGGAGGCCTGGGTTGAAGTGGCATTATTTCAGAAAAGATTTGTATCTGGCTTCTGTTTGCTTCTTGGGAGGCAACCAACCTGGGAGCACTTTAAATTCTTGGCATGGAGATTTTTGGACCCCATAGAGAGAATCAAGTCAATGTGCACACATGTGAATGTCAGTCCTCCTGTTTTAGGAGAATTCAAACCCTGCCTCCAAGACAGAGACAGGCAGGTTTCCTTACTACATACCCTGCCTCTCCCCGGCTTCCCACTCCACCGTTGGCAGGTCTATTTCTCAATAATCCATACACCACCACCAAAGGGGAGCCAGACTCAAAGCCCAGCAGAAACATTCTGAGACAAACCAGCTCACACCCCAGGATTCCTGCTTCCATTTTGTCTTTGGTCCCTAGGATTTCTCTTCTGTGCCAATTAGCAGTATGTTTAGTAGATGCTTCATTAACTTTTTACAACACTTTGGTGGTTTCAATCAGACTATTCAAGTAGATTATTATGTCACCTGCTACATTCCCACAAACTAAAGCCCTACAATTAACTGTTATAAATAATTAAGTTCCAAATCTGAGTCAAACATTTTTCTTTTTCCAGGGACAAACTGCTGACCGCCAAAGCAGGTGATCCATTCAAAGACAAATGCATCTTAGTTTACGTAAAAAAAAAAAACACTTTAAAATGAAACCCAAAGACTATTATTCTTTATAAGACAAAGTAAAAAAAACTGGTTGGCAATGCAAAATTTGCAGAGAGTCAGAAAGCTACATTTGTTTATTATAAGAATGATGAAACAATTTTCTGGACTGTGACATTTGTAATCACAAAGTCTTAGTTCAGGGAAATGTCAGATTTCTTAAATGTTCCCCTGACAATAAAACATTTCCTCATGTGAAACCTTTATTTCTCAAAGTAACCATCTTACGGGTTCTGACTGAAAAGGTCTTAACAGCCATTGCAGTGGTATTTACTATGACCCTACTTTCTCCTGCCTGTAAAAAAGTCACTGAAACGTCCACCAAAGATGAAACACAGCATAGCTTTCCTTTAGTACCTCTGTATAGTCAGGTGAACCTGAAGATGTCATGCACTTGTTTTAAATAATCAAGCTCCAAATAGCGTTAAAACAATTTTTAAAAGTTTGTGGTCATTATCTGCCACCAATTTCTGAAACACTGACTTTAGTCATAATTGGACACAAGTCAGACTTAGGAATGTGGCTGGATTTATACAAATCCAGCTCTAATATGAAAAGCTGTTCAAAGCACCAGCTCACAGGGCAGCACATTTAAAACAAGGGCTCATAAAATCCTTTGGCTCTCTGGGAACCCATGCTCCTCCAGGCTCTGGCCACAAGATAATTCCAGAGAAACGGTATTCCAGTTAACAATGGGACTCATTCCATTTTGTTATTCACAAGTTAAAACATTATGGATTTAATTTTTAAAAAATGGAGTTACTTAAAAAAAGAAAGATGTGGCTAAACTCTCACACCATCTCACTTTTGCCCACCTCTTCCGAAGTATTTTTGTGTGTAAGTGGTTCTTCCCTTTGAAGTTGACAGAATTTGATTCCTAAACTTCTCTACACTGAAGCTGAAATTATTTTTTTATATATCTGTTTCTTGGTGGGGAAAAGATTAGTTTACTGAGTGAAGGTGAGCTTAAAATATCTAAAACTTTCTCTAGAGCAATTCATTACTTGTATTGCTTTCTTTGAAAATCAATGTTATTAAGTATATTCCGTAGAAAATGTTTTATAAGCTCTCTCATAACAGGAGCTAAAAAGTGTACTTACATGGACAGAACACGGAGGCCTCGGCCTCTGACAACAGTTAACAGATGCAGAGCAGACACGGGTCATGCTCCAGGACTGAGGAGAGCAGAAGGCTGCTGTTCTCTCTGGCCTGAAGCCTTCATTCTAACGCACCTGCCACATGGTGATGGCTAAAACATGGGCATTGAATCCAATTGACCTGGGTCTGAACATTTCAATGGCATCAGAAAAGCTAACTGGCCTCACCCTTCTCAGTTTCCTCAAGGTAACAGCACAGGCTCCTTAGAGGTTGTTGAAGACAATGGGATATTTAGAACTTGGCACACAAGAAATACTAAGAAAATACTCACTACCATCCCAATGCTGGTTATCACCCCAGCATTCCTCAAATGACAAAAATAAGCAGAATGTGGCTTCAGAACAGCACTATTTATTTGTTAACAGTGAACTTATAAAAATCTAATTTCCATCTCTCAGGGCACGCAGCCATTTTCCTAGGAAAACACCTTTATAATCACTAATTTAAAAATTGGTAAAATTATTAATTTTGTCACTAGTACTTCATATTTCACTTCAAAATTAATGTTTTTTTTTTTTCTTATTTTTATACTGTCTTTTGATGTTCCAATTCTTTGGGGTTGCTGGCGTTCCCACTCAGAAACACAACTTATTTTCTGATAACTCCCTGTCTCTCACAGAAGCCCTCCTCTTTAGTCTGACTTTTTAATCCTCTGATGAGTTTGCTCAACTTGAGACAACTCATTTGTTTCCAGTTCCTTGAATGCTTATTCCCCCCCACCCCCACCTTTCCTCTCCACTTCCGAAAGACGGCCAGCTCCACCGGCATGAACATGGGAGTCAAAATTGTCCCAGATACCCAGAAACAAGAGGTCACCTGCCTTGCATTGCAGAGATGGCTGAGTGGATAATTTAAGTGTCTGACAAACACTAAGCTTCCTTTCGTAGCACTATGTTAGCATGTAGTGTAGATTGATTGCTAATGCAGGTGAATGCCAGTTTTCTTTACTGACAGGAAAGCATTAAGATGAAGACATGGTGAATGCTAAAAACTTTATCAATCTAAAATGATCAAACTTTCCGCAAAAAAAGGTAAAAAGCTGAGAGACAGGTTAGTAAAAGTCTGGATGAAACTTAAGCTTCTATTTCCTTACAAAAATCAGCATGTCAGCATCGCTCATCTTTTCCTCCAATGTAGTTGCTCAGTCATGTCCGACTCTGCAACCCTATGGACTGCAGCACCCCAAACTTCCCTGTCCTTTGTTATCTCCCTGAGTTTGCTCAAACTCCTGTCCATTGAGTTGGTGATGCCATCTCATCCTCTGCTGTCCCCTTTTCCTCCTGCCCTCAATCTTCCCAGCATCAGGGTCTTTTCTAATAAGTTGGCTCTTTGCATCAGGTGGCCAAAGTATTGGAACTTCAGCATCAGTCCTTTCAATGAGTATTCAGGGTTGATTTTCTTTAAGATTGACTGGTTTGATCTCCCTGTTGTCCAAGGAACTCTCAAAAGTCTTCTCCAGCACAATTCAAAAGCATCAATTTTTCAGTGCTCAGCCTTCTTTGAGGTCCAATTCTCACACATCAGAGTCTCATACATGACTACTGGAAAAATTATACCTGTGACTGTACAAACTTTTGTTGGCAAAATGATGTCTCTGCTTTTTAATATGCTGTCTAGGTTTGTCATAGCTTTTCTTCAAAGGAGTAAGCATCTTTTAATTTCATCCCTAAATGCTGTGTCATGAGCAAAGACCACTTCAGGTCCATTTTAAGGATGATGACACTGAAGCAGAATGGTGTAAAGTTACTAACAACAAAGATTTTAGACACTCAGAATTCTTTGCACCTAACAATTACTTCTTATGGATCCTATTTAAAAACTTCTTATATAGTTGTACGTTTATTCAGAATAGGGCCAAATGGTGTTTTGCTGCTGATTATCCTATAAAATAGTGGGTGGGGGGGGGGAGTACCCGACCTGCTACAGAAAAATGAAAGAACCCAAAGGAAAGGGGAACAAACAAAAGACAGACAGCAGAGAGGAGTGAGGGGATTCAGAGTTTCCAAACCTCAGACAGGTCCTAACTCCGGGCCTGGACATGCGTGCTTGGTGACAGCACCGTTGATAACCCTGACGCTGTGCGCTGGCCAGCTCGTGGCCTCCGTCTAGCTGGCGGGGTACGCGCATCCGGCAGGCCCAGGCTGTCCTCACTGCCGCCAAGCACAGCGCCCAGCACAGAGTACAGCATAGACGCGTGTCTGCTTCACGACTAAATATAACCGTCACATAATCCTGTTTCAGACTGAGCCTTATATACATTTCTCGATAAGGTAAAGACAAGAGAAGTAACCGAATTTAAAAGAAGTTAGCAGTTTCTTCCACTTTCCCAATAAGAACATTTAGAAATACAATACACAAAAGTTAAACATGTATAAAAGCATGTTGAACATCATCTTTTGTATTCTTAGGGTGTAAATTTTCATGAAAATATTTTAAAAGTTCACATATTGGCAAGAAAAAGGAAAACTCTGAAGTCTGACATTTAATTGTAATGCAGAAAATATGTGAACATTTACTCTAAATTTAGTCAATATGAAACAGCTTTATGTATTCATAGTATTTATAGCAAATTTAGGAAACAAAGTATATACAGGCATAAATAAGTGTGTGTGTGTGTATATATATATATATATATTTCAAGAAATAGTAGTCTTGATTTAGAAACATACAAAAATAGAAAATGCAAACACAAATCATACTCTTGCAAGGTTCCAGATGATTAATTTCAGCTACTCCACAGGCATGAATCACACTAAGAACGGCAGGGGTCAAGACTCAGCTGCCTTTCCCACTGCAGAACTAATAAAATGTCATGCTGCCTGGTGTCCTAAGCGATACCTTGGTACCTCTATACTTTCAATTATAAACAAGAGAAGCAGAAACCTTCTGCTTACATAATATACAGGACAGGAGAGACACGGTCTATACTTTCTTTATCGTTCTCAGGATTTAATAGAAAACAAAAAAATTAATTCAAAAAAGTTAAACAGGCCAGAAGGGTAAAGATTACTCACAAGTAAATGAACAAGGTGGCTTCTCAAGCAAGGTCACCTGAGCACAGGATCTCTAAAGGGGCAAGTGAAGCTGGTACCCATCTACTATGAGTCTGTGTTAAAGAAAAGTTATCCGACAGTTGTTAACATGGTAATGAAGACTACTCAAGACTTCTGCAATAAGGGAGAGAGATCACACAGAACTCAAATACAGAAAAGATAGCTGGAGGCTTATAGCCAAAGTGCAGAATGAGGGGGTGGGTGGATTGAAAATTACTAAGACAAGACATCAGGGTAGGGAGATTCTTGGTGAAGGCAGGTTAAGCACATGAGGGATAGCTAGGGGAAGAGGGAACTGGATCCATATCAAGGTTACAGGTCTGTCTGTAAACTGACCTAGCAGGATTCTCACTACAACTGGGGCTCTGCGGGCCCAGAAAGTTGGGCCGGGGGACAAGGAAGTAAGAATGAAGCCTAACTGGGAAGAGGTTCAGAGGAGCCTGACTCAAGCCTCTATTGTTGTCAGGCACTGTTCTAGGTGCTGGGGACCCTATGGCGAGTGAGACAGACAAGGTCCTTAACTTTGTGCAGCTCAAAAGGAATTACACACACAAGGATTTTGTATGGAGAGAAAAAAGAAACCAGAACAGGGGAAGGGGCAGAAGGGCCAGAAGCAGGAAAGGTATCACAAAAGCAAGAGGAAGCAGGTTAACTCCTGGGCAGAAGTGCCTCTTGCCCCAGAGAAACCAGACAGTGACTCGGGACATGTCTCCGGCAGCCAGCGCAGAAGACGGTGCAATGTTCTTTGGAGGGGGCCTGCTTAGCTATTTTGAATACTTGGAAAATTATAGAGACTTCTAAGGTCCAGACAAGAGGCCAAGTGCAGCTTCCATCCAGTGATGAGCGAAGTGTTAAGAAAAGTAAGGACAGGAGCAGCTACAGCATCAGCTGCAGTTCCTGTGAACAGCCAAGGCCCGCAGTTTGCAAGAAATGTGGTCATATTACTACTAAGTAAAAATACTGCAAATGTAAATGGCAGAAGTGAGGTTCTCCAAAGAGAGGCAGGGGTAAAAGAAAGATCTTGCTCACAGAGTAGCATAGAGCCAAGGTCAGCTAGTCCTTGAACAGAAAATCAAATTGGCATAAATGTCAATCACTCAGAGAACATACTTTTAACTCTGAAGAGGCTAAGATTTTTTTTCCATTCTGTATTTATATAGTATGTGTTATCTTCTTCTGTGGTATTAAGCAGCCACTGGCCATTTTTGGGTGCTTCTCATTTCAAAATGCACACAGGCAGAAGGTTTTCTTGGAAAACAAAAATGACAGAAATGTTACAAAAGAGTTTCCTCAGTGAAATTATTTAGTTCTCTAGACAGGATATTTAGTGATGCCATAATAAATAAAGAATTAATGTATAGGGAAATGCTGGTAAATCTCCCTGCCTTTAAGGTAAACATGATTAAAATGGTAACAGAAAGGCCTGAGGTTATCACAAGGGGTATCAATTTATGCAGTATAACACTGATGATTTCATAACACTAGATTTAGTTTTCAGTCACCAGCTATTCAGTTTAACTCACATACTATTTCAGTTAACTAGCACATTTAGCATTTAACTTAAATATTATTCTTCCCCTTAGTTTAAACAGGGCAAAGAAAATGCGGGAGCAGTAAGGGAAAGGCACAAAAAAGATTCTGGGTGGCAGTCATGGTCCCCAGTTGGGTATATGCACTCTGGAATTTTCAGTTATCAACCTGAAAACTTAAACATGTTCCCCATGAGAGGCACATCTCTTCGTGTTTTCTTCCATATAAGGACTCTGCTGATTATGAATCGGGTTTTACATAAAATAATACCAAGATTTGTGTTTAGAGCAGCGTTGATACTAAAGATACATTATTTTTAGGGCATCTTTAATCTACTTAATCTACTACCTAAAACCATTTTGTGATGACTTCAAATTTTCCCCTTTTAGTCAAAAAACAAACGGATAAAGAAAAAAGGCATATGTGAGAATCCACTCTATGCCAGGAACCCTGCTAAGCCCTTTTCTGTGCATTTTCATTACTCTTCACTATTGCTAAGTAGGTATCACTTACCTATTGCTAAGCAGGTATCATGAAGTAGGTTCCACTGCCTCATTTGTAGTTGTGCAAATATGAAGAGAGAAAGGATCACTTTCCCAGGGTCACCAATTATTTAGTGGTACAGTTGATATTTTAAAGTCTTATTGTCTCAATATACCCAACTGTAATGAAGAGGAACTGTTTTAAAAAATTTAACGATCACAATATCAATCTTCTATGTCTCTCCTGTTATAAACCAAATACACCTAGTGTCTTCAACAGTTAAACTCACCCACAGTACTTGCTTTCTCTAACCAGTCATAATCATGTAATTGTGGATGTGTGCTCAGTTGCCCAGATGTGTCTGACTGCTTGCAACTCCATGGACTGTAGCCTGCCAGGCTCCTCTATCAGTGAGATTTTCCCAGGCAAGAATATTGCATTGGGTGGCCTCCTACTCCGGGGGATCTTCCCGATCCAGGAATCAAACCTGTGCCTTGTGCATTGGCAGGCAGATTCTTTACCGCTGAGCCACGTAGGAAGCCCCAATCATATAATTAACTCAGAATAAATCAGCAGTCAATTAAAAAAAAAACACACATACACACACTACCACCCCCCGCAACCACACACACACACACACACACACACACACAAAGATCTTTCTAATCCTGACCTACACAATTAATTGACTTTTGAACCCAAGAGGGGGAACTGATTTCTAGTTCATTTTCTTAGTACTGGTCAATCACTGCAACTGTTGAGAACTTTCAGAATCCTAGGACTGCCATTCAAAAGAACTCCTCCGAGGCTTACGATATTCATAGGTTTAATGCTAGTAAAGCAAAAAAAAAAAAAGAAAGAAAAAAGACAGGCCCAGAACCATACCCAGAATTTAGCAGCTATTACTGGAGAACACTCTACAAATTGCTCCCAATCTGTGTGCAACTCAACAGCTTAAAATCCATTTATCTTACTCATGTACATTGTGTTTTCTTGTCTATAGGATATTCTATACTTTTGAATCAATGAATTCCACACACTGGTCAGTTTAGTATTCTCATTTTTTAAAATGGTATCAGGTTATTAAGACTTGTTTGCTCTATTGCTTTCCATGTGGTTTTCCATGAGCTCACTGGGAAGGTCTTTTTGATACATCCATTTGTCTAAATTGACATACCGAGTTAACTGATCAAACTACTAATCTAGGTATTACTGGGAAGGTATTTTATAGATATGATTAAAGACCATAATCAGTTGACTTTAAGTAAAGGAGATTATCCTAGACAGTCTGAATAGGCCTGAGCGTTCCAGCAGAGCTGAGGCTTCCCTGAACAAGAAGAAATTCCACTTGTGGATGGCAGCTTCAAGCTATGCCTGAGAATTCCAGCCTGTCCCTCCTCATGGCCTGCCCTACTGGTTTCAGACTTTCTTAGCCAGCCAGGCCCCTAAGCATGTGAGCCAATTTCTTGCAATAAATCTCTTAATATATATCTCCTACTGGTTCTGGTTCTCTTGTTAAAACCTTGACAGATACATTCACTAACCATCAATATTTCACAAATATAAAACACCTAGCAATAACTTTAGTAAGAAATATGTAGTTTCCTATATAACTCAGAGGTACAGTCCCAAATAAATGTGAAGATTTACACACAGTCCTAGTCATATAGCTGGGTTTTGTTCAGATCAAGGCAAAATAATCTTAAAGTTCCTCTAGAAGAATTTTTTTTTTTTTAAAGAGAGAGAACAATTTGGAAAACAACAATTGCTAAATTTACTGAGTGATTACTCTGTGCTGGGTTTTTCACCTAAGCTACACAAAAATCACCTAGAAAACAAAGACAATGGTCTCCTAAGTCAAGGAAAGATCAAGTTAGGAAGGGAAGCCAGGACCTGGCATATTCTCTAAGTATCTTCCAACCTGAATATAGCCTTCAGGATTTTTTTTAAATGCTTCCCTCTTTCATTCCTCATGTTCATTCATGGCTACAAGGACTAGAATCTTATTGATGAGGGCCCAGTGCACCTCTACGCTGCCTTCCTCCTGGAATCCCAATCTCTATGTATCATACCCTCCTTGTTAATTTCTCATAAATGCTGAAAACATGGGGCAGAGAGAGGTAGTGGGAAAAAAACGGTAAGGACCCTAAGTGGTCAGGAAGAAAACAGAGGCACTGGCACTTGCTAAGTCTCATTCAAAGTAGTACTGTTTATTATGAAAGTGGACACAGAAATAGTTCAGAGTGCAAACTTGTGGATTTTTCTCTGCATTTGGAGTCAATTAAGCAATCTGTGTATCTTTTAATAACGGGCCTGAAGTGAAGTCGCTCAGTCGTGTCCGACTCTTTGCGAGCCCATGGACTGTAGCCTACCAGGCTCCTCCATCCATGGGATTCTCCAGGCAAGAGTACTGGAGTGGGTTGCCATTTCCTTCTCTAGAGGATCTTCCCCATTCAGGGATTGAACCCAGCGTCTCCCACGTTGTAAGCAGATGCTTTACTGTCTGAGCCACCAGGGAAGTTGACAATTTGTAGATCTTTTGTGTATCTTTTAATAACAGGCCTACTAATAATTTAAAGATATAATGGAGTAATAAATAGAAAATGAAACCAGCGCTCTCTGGAAGAAGACACTGTAACTGAAATTTTTGATAAACTGGAGAAAGGCAAAGTCCCTTCTACCATCCTAGGCCCAAGCAGTAAACAGTGGGCAGGACTATAGCACAGTAATATCTGTCAGCTTGTCTAAGATTCAACCTTCCATGCTCAGCTCTATGCAGAGCTAGACTTGCAACTTAGGTGAGTGATTCTTGAGTGGTGGTATGCATCTCTCAGAGAATGTAAAAACCAAGGTGGATGTAGTATTCATGAGATCAAAATGGATGTATCTTTTGTTTTATGGATCTTGCTCAAAGAAGTTTAAAAATGACTCAGTACCCAATTAATAATATAAAATGGTATATATTTTCTGATCATAATGTAATATAGATAAAATACTAATAATGAGGGAATCTAATCAATAATTAGACATGAATACAATATTGTATATTTTAAAAATTTGTGTCAACTATCTCAGAAATATGGGCACTAGTGATAAAGAGTCCACCTGCCAATACAGGAGACACAAGAGAAGTGGATTCAATTTCCAGGTTAGGAAGATCCCATTGAGTAGGAAATGGCAACCCATTCCAGTATTCTTGCCTGGAGATTCCCACTGACAGAGGAGCTTGGTGGGCTATAGCCCATAAGGTCACAAAGAGTCATAAACAACTGAGAGACTGAACATACACATCTCTGCTGCTGCTGCTAAGTCACTTCAGTCATGTCCGACTCTGTGCGACCCAGAGACGGCAGCCCACCAGGCTCCCCCATCCCTGGGATTCTCCAGGCAAGAACACTGGAGTGGGTTGCCATTTCCTTCTCCAATGCATGAAAGTGAAAAGTGAAAGTGAAGTCGCTCAGTTGTGTCCGACTCTTAGTGACCCCATGGACTGCAGCCTATCAGACTCCTCTGTCTGTGGGATTTTCCAGGCAAGAGTACTGGAGTGGGGTGC
>SJYV01042524.1:0-16896 GCA_006410875.1 Neotragus pygmaeus
CCAGCTGCTGGTCCTGGCCTTGGGCATGGGTGGCTCCTCCCAGCTGTTGCCCCTGGCCTCGGGCTTGGGATGGCCTCTCAGGGTCACCGTCCCTGGCTTCGGGCAAGTGGTGGCTTCTCCCAGCTGCCCCTGACCTCAGATGCGGGATAGCACCTCCTGGCCGCCGCCCCTGACCTCGACACAGGGTGTCTCCTCCTGGCTGCCGCCCCTAACCTCGGACACAGGGTAGCTCCTCTCGGGTGTTCCTGTGCCGTCACAGCCTGGCACTCTAGGCAGCTGCGCCTGTTTTAATTTCACGGATGCAGTGATTTTGGAGCCCCAAAAGAATAAAGTCTGATACTGTTTCCTCTGTTTCCACATCTATTTACCATGAAGCGATGGGACCAGATGCCATGATCTTCGTTTTTTGAATGTTGAGCTTTAAGCCAACTTTTTCACTCTCCTCTTTCACTTTCATCAAGAGGCTTTTTAGCTCCTCTTCCCTTTCTGCCATAAGGCTGGTGTCATCTGCATATTGGTTACTGATATTTCTCCCGGCAATCTTGATTCCAGCTTGTGCTTCCTACAGCCCAGCATTTCTCATGATGTACTCTGCATAGAAGTTAAATAAGCAGGGTGACAATATACAGCCTTGATGTACTCCTTTTCGTATTTGGAACCAGTCTGTTGTTCCATGTCCAGTTCTACCTGTTGCTTCTTGACCTGCATACAGCTTTCTCAGGAGGCAGATAAGGTGGTCTGGTTTTCTCCTCTCTTTCAGAATTTTCCACAGTTTTTTGTGATCCACACAGTCAAAAACTTTGGTGTAGTCAATAAAGCAGAAGTAGTTTTTCTGGAACTCTTGCTTTTTCAGTGATGGAGTGGATGTTGGCAATTTGATCTCTGGTTCTTCTGCCTTTCCTAAAACCAGCTTGAACTTCTGGAAGCTCACGGTTCATGTACTGCTGAAACCTGGCTTGGAGAATTTTGAGCATCATTTTGCTAGCACATGAGATGAGTGCCATTGTGTGCTAGTTTAATTCCTCACCCACCCAGAATCATGAGAAATGAGTTGGTGGTTACTTTAAGCCAGCAAGTATTGGGTGGTTTGGTATGTAGTGGTAGGTGATCCAGATATAGGTATTTTATGCTCTGTCTCCTGGCCTCTTGAGGTAAGTTAGGATGTCTTAAGCAGTTGCGATGAGAGGTCAACTGGCCAGCACTTGGGGCCCTAAGGGAGGCAGATGGCCATCAGGCTTTCTGGAGATGGTGCATCTAAGCAGAGCCTGGCCTTTGGTGACAGACAGACTCAACTTCCCAGCTCTGCCACTTACCAGCTGTGTGGCCTTGGGCCTCAGTGCATTTCTTTCCTCATCTGAAAACATGGATAATAATTGTATACAGTTGAATTTGAGCAAACTCTGGGAGATGGTGAAAGACAGGGAAGCCTGGCATGCTGCAGTTCATGGAGTCACAAAGAGTTGGACACGACTTAGTGACAGAACAACAACAAATTATATACATCTAGAGCTGCACTCTCCAATAGAGCTTTTGGATAATGGTGGAAATGTATTGTTTTTGTGCTTTCAAATTCAGTAGCCACTACCCACATGAGGCTATTGGACATTTGAAATGCGATGAGCCCGATCAAGAGGTTCTGTAAACATGAAATGCACAGATTTGTATGAACAAAGAATGTGAAATGGCCTCATCAATACTTTAAATATTAATTATATATTGAAACAGTATTTTGTATTATTTGGGTTAAAAAAACATTATTCAAATTAATTTCCCCTTTTTTTACTTTAAAAATAATGTATGTGGTTCACATTATATTGGGTTAGCCAATATTGGGTTTTTGTTTGGGTTTTTCTGCATCCTCTTATGGAAAAACCTGAATGAACTCTTTGGCCAATCCAATATTTTATTAGGCTTCCCTGGTGGCTCAGAAGTAAATAATCTGCCTGCCATGCAGGAGATGCAGGTTCATTCCCGGGATTAGGAGGATTCCATGGAGAAGAAAATGGCAACCCACTCCACTATTCTTGCCTGGGAAAGCCCTTGGACAGAGGATCCTGGCAGGTTACAGTCCATGGGGTTGCAAAGTCAGACACGACTGAGCAACTAAACACCACCACCAACAGATATTAGACAGAGCTGATGTAGCGTCTTCAGAAAATTAAATGTGTATAAAGTGCTTAGTATAGCACCTGGCACATGAAAGACCTTGGTGAATCGTATCTATTATTTTTGTAAACACTGTCCTGCAGGACAGAGCACAGACGCTGGCAGGCCAGTGGCTGGGTGCCTACAGCATGGACCCCACTTTATGGGGCAGAAGAAAGGAACTCACATTCAGTCAGGCAACGATGTGCTGCTGATGAGGAGGGGTTTTACTTGGGCCAGCCATTCATTTATTGACTTGCGGAGGAGATATTATTCTTCCCATTGGGCAGATGGGAAAACTGAGGCTTGGGAAGGTGAGGTGACTTGCCCAGCTGGTTTTGTGACAGGGCAGGAGTTCTTGGCTCTGAGGACTGGAGTTCCGCCCCAGGACCTCTGCTCGCCCTGGAGGCCATGTGCAGACCTGGCACATGCCTCCTGTCTCCGCTTCCTCTTGTCCTCCCCAGATCCTGCCACTGCTCCACCTCCTCTCTGAAGTCCAGGGCCCCCAGCCTGTCTCCTGCCTCCTTGCCTCCCTCCCTATCCAGACTTCCAAAGGAACTAATTTATTTCTCCAAGTATAAATGGACTCTTTCCCACAAAGACACCACATATGCCATTTCATTCGTTATTTGTTAACTTCATCAAACAAAGTACAATTCTCTGGCACTAATGTCAATCTCCACAGCTCATTGGGTTTTTTAAAATAGTGGAAACACAGCCCTCATCTCCCAGCCACGACAAGGGAGGCAGCCAGCGCTCCAGCCAGCGAGAAGAACCCTTTACTTCTCACCCCAGAAAGAGCCATAAAACACGCTCAGCGCAGAGCACGCATCCATTTGACAAAGACGATTTGATTTGTCCGCGGCTTCTAAAATATTCATCCCACTTTGATGGACTATCGTTTTATAAATATAGATTATCATTAACCGACACCAGCGGTGCACTGCTGGCCGACCCAGCGCCACGCCACTGGTTCGGGATGAAGACGTCCAATAAAAAAAAATCATTATCTCTGTCTGCAAACCCTGATCTGTATCTTTTGCCTCATTTGCAGTGCAGGGGTCAGTAACTCACGCTAACTGCCTCTGTTTGTGCATTTCACGGCCTGGCCACCCCTGCTGGGGAGATTGGCAGGATGCTTCTCAAGTTTGGACCTGGGGAAGGAAATGAGGTGACTGGGGGAAGGAGAGAAAAGATCTTATCAGGAAGGCTGTGTTTCTGGAGAGATGGTGGAGTGGAGTGGGCACCTGCTATGAAGTTTTGGAGCATGTCACACCCAGCTCCACTACTTACTGGCTTTGAGACCTTGAGCAAGTGAGTTAAACTCTCTGGGTCTCAGTTTTCTCATCGGTAAAGTGGGAACCACAGTCATGTCTCTCTACGAGATACTTCAGCACAGTCAGTGCCAGCGATGATGACGACGGTGGTGGTTCTTTCTGACAGTCCTGGGCCCTTGTGCAAATTGCTCGACTTTCCTGATCCCTAGGTTCCCCACCTGTAGAACAGTCTCAATAATACTGACATCCAGTGGTTCTGAAGATCCAACGAACTGACATATCCAAAGAGCTCAATGCATTAGATACGCACCCTAAGCACCCAGGAGGGCCATTTTGTTTAAGCTCAGTGGAAGCAGGACAGCGAGAACAGTGAAAGAATCATCCCAGAGAATCATTTCTTTAGCATCCTGGTTCCATGAGGACTCGGGATGCATAGCAGGTGAGCCCAGAGCAAAAGGTGGCTCAAGATGTCATGCTGAGATGCATTCAGATCTGTTCTACAAGGATCTCTTTTCTGATCCCCTCCGCCTGAGATTCTGGGTCTTGTGGGACCTGAAAAAGAGATGGGGGTGGGGTAGCTGAGTTCACTAGACATATTCCTTGGTGCTGTGTTGCCAGGCAATGAAATTCAAGGTGGAATTAAAGATTTGCCTGGCCCTGGAAACAAAGCCTCGTCTGTAGTATTTCCTCTTATGTTTAGGCTTTTGAAAGAAACATACAACCAGGTATGGGGGTGGGGGGTGGGGAAGCAATTGCAGAGAAATCTCCAATAGAATGTAGCCTGAGGGAGAAGAGAAATAGCTTGAAAAGTGTGGAGTTGAGAGCAGAGAGCAAACCTCTCTTCATCCTGAGCAGGAATGGAATGAGAAAGGGTGAAATAAACTCTCAGATTTAAGCTGTAACCAGGGATAGATGAGGCGGATAGCCTGGAACATTCCAAGCGGTTTCAGTGTTGAATTCCTTGCTGATCTGGAGGCAGGCAGGCAATCTGTGTGTTGAGGCTGCCGCCGGTGGGAAGACAGCCTGGGGCACTCAGCCCCAAAGTTTATTTAAGTGAAAAAAACCCACCCGGAGACAAGAAGAAGTGTTACACCACTGTCAAGTTGTAGACGTCGCCATCAAGCAAAAAAAATTACATCCCGTCCTGACGAGTGACTAATCAAGGCATGGCAAACGGTCCTGCAATAAATTACTCCAGCACGAAATAAACCACACAAACAGACCGATGATAATAAATGTAAATTATTTCTCTGAAGAAATTTTCTTGGTATATGAGTAATACGAACCATCAGGAAGGCGTCTTCCTTAACATTAATTACAGAAAATGACAAGTGAGCTGATGACTGGGAAGGCTCATTATCTGAGAACATATTCACAACTTTGCAATTTGCGCGAGATGTACTCCGGCTAAATTAATCTCCCTTCTTTGCATGAGCCTCTTCTAATTTTCATGTTATTAACAGGTTTGCAGTATCAGTCAGTGCTTGTCACTCTAATCAGGTTTCAGCATGTTCGCAAAAGCGAAGCGTCATTTATAAGGATAAGCCCTCATAATGGTGCTTGCTTTCATGTGGAGAATTCTACAAGGCTGCTTTTAATAAGGTACTTTAATCATCTCCTTTGCTCAACTTTTGGCCCCACTGTTCCTTTATGAAGAGTCATTAAAAGACTTTGAAGTTCATCAAGGAGGAAAAATTCATGACATTGTTCTGGGGAGGTTGGGATGGTTCTGCAAGGAAGCCTAGAAGCAATCAGGGGTGAGAGGGTTCCCTTGGCCCAAAGCCTGGTTTTGGTGACTAGAGGCTACGTGGGCCCATTGTCTGCACCATTCCATTCAACCCCCTGCAGGGTTATGGCTGAACCAAGACTCCTCTGATCAAGTTCACAGGGCAAATTTCAGGATAGATGGTGAGAGAGGGTCAAGGTCTAGAGAAAGGGCCAGCCAGGTCAGCACATCGGACAGCTCCCAGCACTTGGCCATCCCTAAGGAAAAGCTGGGAGGGTTCTGAGGGTTTTAGATCAATTTTGATGGTCTACTTTGCTTTGGAAATTACTGACTCTTGGGGGTCAGATTGAGTTCTCTGAATCCAGTCATTCTCACTTTTTCATGGGTTTTTAGTTCAGAGGCGACTCTAAGTTTTCTATCCCACCTGGAGTATCCATCCATAGGATACTTTGAAACTTAGTGGGCTGATAGACCAGATTAATTGGTGAATGAGAGAGAGAGTGAGTGAGTGAATGAGTGTGTGTGTGTGTGTGTGTGTGTGTGTGTGTGTGTACAATCCCTCTTTTTGCTGCATGGCTCAGAGGGGCAAGACAGGGCTCATCCTGGAATCAAGGCTCAGGTATACCTCTCGTCCCTGCTAAATTTCTCCAGCGGTCCATGAAAATGTCCTTACATGTTTCCACCACCAGAGAGGCATGACTATTAGTTTGCCTCCGGTGATCCTTGGTGGCCCCTGACAAGCCTCTTGAGCTCTCTTTTGTCACAGAGAATCCTTCTTGCTGAGGCAGCTCCTCTCGTAGTGGACAGAGTACTAGACTGAGAGACAAAGTCCTGGTCCTACCTTAGCTACTTTCTCATTCTGTGACCTTGAACAAGTCATGCTTTTCTGGCATGATCCACGTAACTTTTACAGGTATTTTTCAGCTTAGGCCTTTGGGATGGTATTTATTTTCCATCTTCTGGGGAATGGTAGAGATGGTGGCCCTGTGTCTTCAGGTGGCAACCTGATCAGAGCTCACAAAAGAATAGTCTTTCTGTTCCCTGAAGTGTATTTCTCTCCCTGTAGGTGTGGGATGTTCATGGAGGGTGGCAGCAATATAGTGTCCTGGGCTCCATGCCGGCAGAGGGTAATGCCAGCAGAATCTTTTGCTCTGATAACAGTGATCACTGTTCTTGGTGATCTGCTTTCCGAGGCACAGGAGTGGGTCCCCAGAGCCATGCTGATGCTACTTCAGGCCACCCTCTGGCCATGGTTGACCAGACCACAGCTCAGCAGGTCAGAGTCTTCCCCTTTGTGACTCTGAATCAGATTAACAGAAGGTCTGATAGTGTTGGAGGATGACTGGATCTACAGTGTGGGTGAAGAGTGGGACAGTTATCTTCTCCTACATAACCTGGAGATGGAGCAAGAGTGACAAGCAGACTGGGAGAAGGAAGAAGCAGAGAGAGGAGGCAGAGAAAGCCCAGCTCCCAGTTTCAGGTCCTCTCGGAAACCTTTGGGGTCTATGAAATATCCTATCCTAAAACTGTATCTCCTTTTCCTACTTAAGCTCGCATTTATGTTTCTGTTACTTTCCACCAAAAAGACCCAACAAGTACAGCTTCCTTGAATGTGGGAGTCACTTGCCTGAGCAAGACCTCGTAGCCAGCACCAGGCAGCGTGGAGCTGTTGACCTGACCAGGGAGCACGGACAGCTGCGCCGGCCCTTGGTACAGAAGAGAGGACAAAGACCTCGCTGGGCCTGAGAGGTGGAATGCCCAGTGTGTAGGGGCTTGTTTTGGAGGATATGGCATGCAGCAGATGGAGGCGCCCTGGGGACAGGCAGCAAGACAAGGAACTTCAGCAGTGGCTGAGTTTAGTTTAGGACCAGAAAGCTAATCTTTGGAAACTTGTTTTTTTTTTTTTTTTTTTCCCCAGGCTATTTGCCCCCTGTATTTATTTTTTAGTCATTATGCCTCCAACTCTCTTTAGAGGTGCCTGGCTCAGCTCTGCTCTGGGGGACTAGAGGGAGGGGTGGGATCTCACAAGACCAGAGTTTTAGAGGAAGGACAACCCCAGTGATGGTGGTAATGGACTTAGCAGAGGACCCCGAGAACCGAGCTGGGGCATTTGGTTCGGCACCCATCCCAACCAAGTGAGTCCCATTGGTCCATCTCCACCTATGCTGGAAGGCTTCTGTGCTTCGGTGAACCTCTCTCTCCCAACTCAACCAACAGACTCAAAGCTCTTAGGGTTCATTCAAATAAGCAGAGGGATGGGGTATCTGGGTTCAACTTAGTAATAGTGGATCACCTCCAAGGTTGGATGGTCAAACTGCATATAGTAAGATGAATCCACTTGTACTGTCTTCAGAGGTGGCAGAGTGCCTTCAGAGTGGGTGATCATTGTGGAGTGAGGCACCCTGGGAGTGGAGCCCAAGCCTGTCCTGCAGCCAGGATCCCCTCGATGGAGCTGGGGCAGTGTAGGATTGAAGACAGAGAGGGTAGCAGGCTGGGGTGAGGCACTGCCGCTCTTTCACCCACACCACAGACCTGATTAGGACTCATAGAGGACCAAAAAGGGTGGCGGGAGGGTGCATACAAGATTAAAACTAAAAGCAACACTAAACTGTAAGACTAGGGTAACAAGTCCAACCGCGCTCTGATTTTTCCCAGGACGGTTTATTTATTTTCTTTTATTAAAAATTCTTTTATTTTCCTCCCTCTTATTGTAAAGCATTGCTCCTTTGGTGGACCACTAAGCTTGAACTTACCATGCCCATGAGGTGACCCACCTTCTGGTAGGCTTCTCACCTACACAGAGGCCTCCCTGGAGCACGGGGTCCCCTGTGGGTCTGGGGGTGTCCCAGGAGGGGGTCACTCATGTGTGTGTCTGTGTCCACACATGCTCATTGACTTGTGTATCTGTGTGTGCCAGGAAACCCGGTGTGGTAGCCTGGGGAGGCACCATGGGCTCTCCCTAAGGTGGAATTCTGTTTGTCTGTCTCTGCTGATGCTAGGAGAGAGGCCTTGCAGGGTGGGGACTGGAGTACAGCTGGGTAGCTGCAGTTGGAGAGCCAAGATGCTCAGCAACATGCGTGCTTCATCACTCTGTCACGTTCGACTCTTTGCAGCCCCATGGACCCATGGGCTGTAGCCCACCTGGCTCCTCTGTCCATGGGATCTCCCAGGCAGGAATACTGGAGTGGGTTGCCATTTCCTTCTCCAGACTCAGCAACATGTTCTGACCCAACAGACAAACAGGCAGGAGCCATGGGGGCCAGGCTTTCTCTCAGCCCCCTTCTGGGGACCCCTGTGCTATCAGGCCAGGGTTTAGAGGGGCAGGTCCTCGCAAAGGAGTTGGCTGACCTGACTGGGAGGGGCCTGGGCAGACAACAGGGATGATTTTCCAGTCTCCTCCCCAACTCCCAGGACCCTTTGTTCACCTCTCCGGCCCCTGATCAGCCGGTCACACGTGGGAAAGAGACGTGAAAACTGTAGTCCTAGGGGCTCTGAAACCAAGTGACGGAGAGCAACCGCCAGGCCGGACTGGGCAGCACTGACCCCTGCAAAGTGGTCCCCTGCAGGGGAGTTCTTCCAATGATGTTGCCAATACCTGGAACACATGTAAGGCCTCAGGAAGCACCATCCCAGAGCTCAGACACGTGGGACCACAGCATCTCACAGATCTCAGCATCATCTGGTTCACCGCCCCCCCCCCCCCCAACTGTCCAAATGGGACCACTGAGGCCTGACAGAGGCAGTGAGTTGCCCTGGGCTGGGCACTGAGTTGGAGGCATTCTCATCTGGACT
The DNA here is from genome assembly GCA_006410875.1 of Neotragus pygmaeus. NCBI lineage: Eukaryota > Metazoa > Chordata > Mammalia > Artiodactyla > Bovidae > Neotragus > Neotragus pygmaeus. The sequence continues at coordinate 8,941 of SJYV01042524.1, forward strand.
TCTGGTCTCCCTGTTCTGTGGGCTTCTCCCTCCTTTGGCCTTAATTTTCAGTGGGTAAGTGCTTTCCTTTCAAGGCTGTGCTTATCTGAATTTTGCAAATAGTGGGGTGTCATTTGGAAGCAGACGTGGGGATCAAGCGGGACGTGGTACCCAGCCTCCGGGCGGCCCCCAGGAACCTCTGTCTCCTGGTTTTCACTCTGCTGGGTAGTGCTCGCCCACACTGGAACCAGTGTGTGTGACCAGTGGATCATGGTGGAAATGATGGTTTGCCATCCAAGAGAGCAGGCTGTGAAAGACTGTGGCTTCCATCTTGGTTTCTTTCTCGTCACCTGCTGTGGGAGAAGCCAACTGCCATGTCACAAGGACATTTAGGCAGCATACAGAGTGGCCCATCGGAAAGGAACTGAGGCAAACACGGGAGCCTCCAGCTCTGTCTGTGGACCGCAGCCCCAGCCAGCAGTCTGACCCCGAGCCTCAACCACCCAGCTGAGCCATGCCCGGATAGCCTCAGAAACAACGATAACAAATGTTTAGTGTTTTAAGTCACTACGTTTTAGAGTCTCTTGTTGCACAGTGATAGATAACTAAGGTAATATTTTGTTGTTGGCAAAACGGGGCTGGAAAGTTCGATCAGCCTCAGATTCCCCAGATTTGGGGGAAGGAAGGCAAAATTTGAAAGGATTCAGAAATGCCACAGATTGAAGGACAGGTTTGCCCCGTTCTGGTCAAGAGGATTTGTGGGGCCAGACTGTGAGTCTTGTCCTAGGCTGGATCACGGGACACAAAGACGTGACAAGTACTTACCATCTGTTGGCAAAATGACAGGAAAACAAATGCATTGTCTTTAGCATGGAGAAATCGTCCGTCTGGGTGGTCAAGGAAGGAAACTGGTGGTTTCCGTGTCCTCCGTCCATTGCATGTCCGTCACTTCATTTACTCTCTTCCAGCATTAGAGGGTGACCATTACCATCCTCACTATTTAGTTGGAGCCCAAGGATCAGGAGTTTGAATTATATTCTGCAGACATGAGGGCCCCTGGAAGGGTGTTGAGCTGGGTTTTGGAAAGATGACTCCAACCATCAGGGTAAAGGATGGGCCACCCAGGAGAATAGCCCTGAGCACTGAGCTTAGGCAGGCCCGTGGGGATGGTGAGGGGTGAAGCTAGGAAGGCAACATGGCTGGAGCGGCCGTGGGGGGCAGGGGAGCAGTGGCTCATAGCCCCTGATGTGGGGATAGGGGACACAGTAGTGGTGCTTGTCACTTAAGCTGGGATTCCCCCAAAAGACGTTCTGTTGAGACTGAATTTTAGGTGCCTATGGGATGTCCAGGTGATATGGTATTTATTGACCCACATGGAGTTCAGAGGAAAAAATCTGGATTAGGTCCTCAACTTGTGAATGTTAAAAAAAAAAAAAAGAGAGAGAGAGAGGTCATGGGAGTGGTTACAATTGCCCAGAATGTATGTGATGTCAGGAGAGAAGCCAGCCGGGCCTGGAAGAGCTCTTACATTAAAGAGATGGGCAGAAATGGAGACTGAGAACCATCGGCCAGGAGCAGACAGGGGAAGGAGTTACTTGTGGCACCCTGGAGGCTGGGCCATCCCCACAGGCCTGTCTAAGCTCGATGCTCAGGGCTATTCTCCTGGGTGGAAAGAGTCCCCCTGGTACCATGGAAAGAGCTTCAAGATGGACCAGGGGGTGGCACTGCCAGATGCTGGGGAGAAATCCAAGGGTGAAGGGATGAAGCCCTCTTCAACGGGCATACCCAGCGGGTCAATTCAGCAACAGCCCCAGGCCCACGGGTTAGCTCCCAAACCCATTAGAGGGCAACAAGTCAGCTCCTCTGGGGGACAAGACACTGTCCACACATCTCACCGGGAGCTGGCAGGAAGTTACAGACAAGGTCCTAACCACCAGAGCTGAGTAACAGTGGAATGGGGCTATCTGCTGAGTAATGAGTGTCCTGTTGCTGGGGGCATGCAAGAAGTTACATGGCTAAACATCAGAATTCCAGGCAGCGAACTGGATTAGACACCCATTAGTGTTCCTTTTGGCTCTGAGCTGTAGAGCAGGATAAGAAGGAGGCCAAAGCCAGCAAACAGACTTTAGCTACTGAGTCCACAGGGGGTCCCAGACAGGGCTTCAGCAGGAAAGGAGCGGGGTCATGCCCACCTTGGGGAGGCATAGGGTGTCTCAAACACTCTCCCCTATTCCCTTGCCCCTTCCTTCCGTGTTCAGTGGAATGGCAGTCCCTAGCGTATACCATGGGAAACCTCGGAAAAAAGACAAAGAACTCTGGCTAATTCTTGCTCATGTCTGAGCGTGGTGATCCAGACTGTGCCTGGGCACAGGAGGGACTGGCTGCCTGGCGAGGCAGGGAAGCATATACGTACTTGATGGGTAGGGGTCTTCAGGGGGATCCACCTAGCTGCCTTCCTCAGACCACTTCTACCCCCGTGATGGGAAGAAGCACCATCGTTCCTAGTATCCTGGTATGCTTGCAGTGGTGGGGGCCCCTCTACCCCAGACCCAAAGCCTTCCTCTCCCCCCGGGGGCCATTGCAGGCTTCCTGAAGGGTGGGGAGCCCCTCTCCTGTAGGGCGGGGCACAGCACCCTGCCACAGGAGGCCTGCCAGCCACTTTCCCCCTCTTCCCCGGTGAAGTTCGCCTGCAAAAATAATGTCAGTGTGCTTTTCAGCGCTGACAGAAATCCCACCGATAATTGGGAAGAACGGAAAATGCAAACGTTAAAATCTGCCGTGTCATGGGTTCACTTTTCTGATTGCCTGATAAACGCACCGTCCACCGACAGATGCTGTATTATTAACACTTGATTAAAAATCACTTCAGGTTTGAACCAGCCCGTCGAGAAGGGAGCGTCTTGACAAGACTTGTGGTTTGTGATTGACAATTAGTAATATTCGGTGTGTCACAACATAGATAGTGTGACTTATTGGTGCCAGTGTAACGCAACACATTTCATCTGAGCCTCTCAGATTGGTACATAGGAATAAGAAAGAAAGGATGGAGTCCCATTCAGCCGACTTTGATTACCAACAAAAGGGAGTTTGTACATACCTGTTTCGGCATGCCCTACCTGGATTTCCATCAATCAGCCAGACGGCTGGGACCCCCTCTTCTCTTTGGGAAGGAGACCCTCAACAGAGTTGGATCTCATTATGCAACCCTCCACTTCTCTATCAGCAGCCAAATCCTTTCTGTCTGGAAATATGAAAGCTTTTCACTCTGACGCTGCCTCCGCACCACCAAATTACCACCCTGCTCCTCTTAAAACAAAGGGCTTCTCATTTTTTAAAAAGAAAATGATCATAACTTGATTGACATGCTACATCCTTTTCCTTCAGCTATTTTTCTATCTTGGTGTCAGCGGGAGTTGGATTCAGGGGCCAATTTTTTTTTTTTTTTTGTCTCAGTTCTAATTCAATCCCTTTTAAGTGCTTTTAAGAACAGTGCAATTCAAGGTCTTTCCTTTTTTGGGGTCTGACCTGGATATCGTTTTTTTAGTTTCCTTCTCTGCTAAGATTATGCAGGCAGAGAATGGTTGTTTGCATTAGGGAAAGGTGATGAATTTAATGCTATTAATCTCTGCAAACTTTGGGAGAAGTGGCCTCAGATGTGATTTAAATGCCTTGCAGAATGGTATTCCTTGTAATAGAGAAGTGAACTGAAAGCTTGTTGTTGAATCACGTCGCCGGGATTCTTGGCCCCCGGAGGAGAAGAATTCAATCCGGGGCCAGAGATGAGGCTTGATCGCTCAGAGCTTTTGTGTAATAAAGTTTTATTGAAGTATAAAGGAGATAGAGAAAGCTTCTGACATAGGCATCAGAAGGCAGGAGGAAGAGTACCCCCCTGCTAGTGTTAGCAATGGAGTTATATACTCTCCAGTAAATCCAAAGAATGTCTGGAGGTTGTAAAGACCTCACCAGACCTACTCCCATAATTTACATGTTAAGATAACAGAATTAGCCAGAAGGTTTAATCCAGAGACTGTCCTCAGGCAGAATACATTGTTATTATATAATCCTTGTAAACAGCAGGTCTACTCCCATAATTTACAGAATTAGCCAGAAGGTTTAATCCAGAGACTGTCCTCAGGCAGAATACATTGTTATATAATCCTAAGGAATGTACAGAAGGAAAAAAAAATTTGTCCTTTCTTCCTCCTTGAGAATTCCAGACCCCTCTCTCCTTGGGGACCCCTAGACTTCTTATCAACCTGCCTAGGAAATGACTCTCTCAGAGCCTTAGTGCAGGGATCATGTTAACTCACCACCCTGCATGGACTGGCTTCTCAGAATTTACCACCATCTAAAACACGCTCTTCTTCTTTTGTTCGTTCACCTTTCTTTCTACTGTCTGCTCCCACCCTGTCTCCCAGAACCCCTCAAGAACGCATGAGAATGGAGACCATGTCTCTTTGTTCACTGCTGTATCCCCAGTGCTAGAACTTTCTGGCATGCAGGAAGCTCTTCAACATTTGTGGGATGAGTGAATGAATGCATTAATAATGGGGTCCTGGGCAGTCTGGAGGTCAGAACCCAGACCTGGCTTCCATATGAGGATTATTCTCTTGGGGAGGCAAGCAGTCAGCTCTTGGAGGTGCAAAGGGTCTTACATTTCTGTCCTCGCCAAGACCCGAGGGCTAGGCTTTTCCAGCTCTGGTTTCCCATCCACCCCCATCCCCAAGGAAAGTCTCCAGGGATCAGGCTTTCTGATGGCAAGAGATGCAGCTTCTCTGCAGGGGTGAAGACCAGTGAATGAGGCCAGGTGCTGCCGGAAGGGACAAAACAAAGATGTCACGACTGGCTGGCAGGGTGCTGGTCATTGCTCTGTCCCCACAGGACACCCCTGGCCAATCCAGCCTTGGCTTGGTCCAGGATGAACCTGTTTATCTGTTCAATTACACACTCATTCAGCCCATCAACAAATGTTTCCTGATCTCTAACAGCTATGTGAAGCAGCACAGAGCTAGGAGCTGGTTACCCCCATTCTTCCCTGGTGTCTCCGCTCTCAGGCCTGGACATAGCCTTGCCTTTGCTGGCTGGACACATGCAGCTGCTCTTAGGCCCACTTTCAGGGACTCATCACCGGCTCCATCCACTGTCCATCTCCGATGTCAGGACACCCCAACTGAGGTCTCAAATCCACCCTAGCCAGCTTTGACTCACTCTGGGTACCCCATTCCCCAAAGAGGAATCAGATCAGGGCATCTCCTGGAGCTGATAAGGAAAAGGGCTTACAATCATGGGTTAGGATTACACAGGAATCTGTCTCCCCAATGCTTGGGGACCTCCTGGGGTGCAGGGGCCATGACAGAGCTGTATCGTGCGTGTCCTCAGCCCACAGAGCAAGACTAAACAGGGGAAGCATATGGGCTGGGCAGTGGCTCCAGCAAATGCTAAGGTTAAATTGAAGCTCTGTCATTTACTAGTTGGAAAAGGCAACGGCACCCCACTCCAGTACTCTTGCCTGGAATATCCCATGGACAGAGGAGCCTGGTAGGCTGCAGTCCATGGGGTCGCAAAGAGTCAGACATGACTGAGTGACTTTACTTTCACTTTTCACTTTCATGCATTGGAAAAGGAAATATCAACCCACCCCAATGTTCTTGCCTGGAGAATTCCAGGGATGGCAGAGCCTGGTGGGCTGCCATCTATGGGGCCACACAGAGTCGGACACGACTGACGCGACTTAGCAACAGCAGCAACAGCATTCACTAGTTGGGCGCCCTTGGACAAGCAACTAACCTCTTCAAGCTTCCGTTTTTTCATCTGCGAAATGCAGAGAATGATGGAAGCCACTGCAGAGGTTCTAAGGCAAGGGTTCTTAACCCTTTTTATGCCACGGACCCCTTCAGCAGTCTGGGGAAGGCTGTGGGTCCCTTCCCAGGACAAGTGTTTGTAAATGCATAAAATCATGCATACAGGATTACCAAAGAAACTGATTTCTTAAAATACTATGATCAAAATATAAAAACTTGTGATATATCAATACACGTGCTTCTTTATGAGCACATTAAACAGCAGGGTCTGGTGGCAGTTCTAATCACTGTCCTGATTTCAAGGTGGTGATAAATTGTAAAGGATATTCCAAGAAACCGGCAGCACCTGTGATGTGATATGAAAACATACACCACATCTGTGGTTTCCACTGGTGACAGAGTCATCGGGATTGGTAACATGACATTCTTAATGGAAGGAAAGGCTAGATTTCAGCTATAGGCGAGTCAGTCCAGGTTTAAGAGCTCTGTTTTGAAGGAAGCAGCAGGAATGGCAACCAGAGAGAAGTGAGGAGGGTGGGGGGCTGTGGGGCTGGCGTGGGCCTGACCTGCAGCTGGCAGGGCGCAGGCCCTGGGTTCTCAGTGTGAGTCCCGCATCTGATGTGGTAGCACAGATTTCTTGCAAAAGGTGGGCAGTGTTTGCACATAACGGTTTCACCGCAGTTTAACACCGCCATAGAGTATGTTCCCTACATAAGAACCTTCAAGTTGTGAACTTTCCAAGATGCGAATGTGCATGCCAGCCCCTGTGTGCCAGCTGTTGTACTCTACTACTGTGCTTTTCAAGGTACTGTACTGTCACATTAAAAATGTTTATTTTTTGTGCTTGTTTTCTTACATATATATTGTGTGAAAACAATTATAAGCCTATTACAGTATAGTCCTATTACAGATGACACCGCCCTTATGGCAGAAAGTGAAGGGGAGCTAGAAAGCCTCTTGATGAAAGTGAAAGAGGAGAGTGAAAAAGTTGGCTTAAAGCTCAACATTCAGNCCTTTTCATCTTGTTTAGGTTGCTGTGTTTGGGGTGGCCTTTCTGTATGCTGGAAGTTTGTGGTTCCTCCTTGTTGTGGAGGTTCCTCCCTTTGGGTGGGGTCAGATGAGTGGCTTGTCAAGGTTCCCTGGTTAGCGAAGCTTGTGTCAGTGTTCTGGTTGGTGGAGCTGGATCTCTTCTCTCTGGAGTGCAATGAAGTGTCCAGCAGTGAGTTTTAAGGAGTCTATGGGTTTCGTGTGACTTTTGACCACCTGCATTTTTGTGCTCATGGTTATGTTCCTGCTTTGTTGGAGAATTAGCTTGGTATACCTTGGTCTGAAACTTGTTGGCTCTTGGATGGAGCTTGGTTTCAGTGTAGGTATGGAGGCTTTTGAATGAGCTTTTGTCAATTAATGGTCCATGGAATCAGATTTCTGGTGATCTCAAGTTTTGGCTTTAGACCTCCTGCCTCTGGCTTTCAGTCTTATTCTTATAATAGCCTCAAGACTTCTCCATCCATACAGCACTGATGACAAAACATCTAGGTTAATAGTGAAAAGATTCTCCACAGTGAGGGACACCCAGAGAGGTTCATGGAGTTATATGAAGATGAGAAGAGGAAAGAGGGAAACAGCAGTGACCAAGAGGAGAAGAGGGGAAATAAAAAGGGGAGAGAGCAGTCTAGCCAGTAATCAATTTCCTATTTGCTCTCCACAGTCTGGAACACTCAGAGAGGTCCACAGAGTTCCATAGAGAAGAGAAAAGGGAGGAAGGAGATAGAGGGGACCAGGAGGAGAGGAGGGGGAGCCAAAAGGAGAGAGACCAATCTAGCCTGTGATCAGTTCCCTAAGTTTTCTCCACAGCCTGAAACACCTAAAGAGATTCACAAATTTAAGTAGAGAAGAGAAGGGGGAGGAAGGAAATAGAGGTGAGCTGGGCGAGAAAAATGAGAGTCAAAAGGTGAGAGAGCAATCAAGCCAGTAATCACACTCCTAAGTAAAAATGGGTACTGAAAATTGAATTCTTAAAGGTACAAAATTGATAACAAATACCAAAAAGCAAAGATTAAAAATCTAGAGTAGAGGTTCAGTTCAGTTCAGTTCAGCTGCTCAGTCATGTCCGATTCTTTGCGACCCCATGAATTGCAGCACGCCAGGCCTCCCTGTTCATTACCATCTCTCGGAG
>SJYV01042525.1:0-10965 GCA_006410875.1 Neotragus pygmaeus
GCAAGAACACTGGAGTGGGTTGCCATTTCCTTCTCCAATGCATGAAAGTGAAAAGTGAAAGTGAAGTCGCTCAGTTGTGTCTGACTCTTAGTGACCCCATAGACTGCAGCCTTCCAGGCTCCTCCATCCCTGGGATTTTCCAGGCAAGAGTACTGGAGTGGGGTGCCATTGCCTTCTCTGCATGTTAATGATACTACCTTCCTATCTGGCATCAGGGAGTGCGTGGAGGGTGCACATGAAAGATGAAATCATGTAACATACTTACTAAAATACCTGACACGTAAATCAGTTGTCAGTAAATATAGTTGTGAAAAATATCATTGCTGTTATGATAATAATGGTTATAATTCAATTATGATTTGAATTGAAGGCACCTAAGCAGACCAGGGGGCTTCCCAGGTGGCACAGTGGCAAAGAATCTGCCTGCCAATGCAGAAGATGCGGGAGACGCAGGTTCGATCCCTGAGTTAGGAAGATTCCCCTGGAGAAAGAAATGGCAACCCACTCCAGTATTCTTATCTGCAAAATCCCATGGACAGAGAAGCCTGGAGGGCTACAGTCCATGGCATCACACAACTGAGTGGCTAAACAGCAACAAAACAGACCAGGATGAGGCTGTCAGGTTAGCTTAATAAGGAGCATTTAACTCAACCCCTTTCCTTGGGCACAGCTCTCAACCACAGCCACCAAGATCCTGTCAGGATTGGCAAGAAGGTTCTTTCAAACGATGTGGCCTCTTGACACAAGGAATATTTTCAAAACACAAATATTTCTTGAAAAATTACATTTTCCGGGGTATATTACCCTTTTGACAAGAGTTCACAAATCCTGGAAGTGATGTGTTTGATCCTTTCTCCTCAGAAGGACCAAGCTGAGGAAACAGTATTCATCTTCAGCACAGGCTGTGAAATCAGCCGAGAGCGGAAGAAGGACGGAGCTTTCCCAGCAGGCACGCCCCCGACACAGTTTGAAAAAGAAACCGGGAAAAGATGGTTCACCCAGACTTCTCGCCAAGAGAGCCCTGGAACTTTCTCTGTGTTTTAAAGATCTCTTTCTCTTCTGAATCCAGGTCTGTGTTTATGAGCTGTAAGGGTTCAGAGGCCATTTGACATGACTCAGCACAAGGACGTAGATGGGAGCTCTGGTCCTCGTCCGTCACCAGCTCTCTGCGTGTCCCTGGGCAAGTTACTCAACCTCTCTGAGCCTGATTTCCTCGTCTGCAAACAGAGAATAGGACTCACTGATGAAGATACTTTCCAGTTCCGTCTTTGTTGATGTTTAGGTCAGGGAGGTAGCTTTCCTCCCAACCAGCTTTGTGTCCATCTCACTATTGAAACTCCCATTCACAGCCAGAAGTTTGGCCATAGCTGGGTGCAAATCTCAACAGAACCACTTAGTCAACTAAGAGACTTGGGGCATGCCTCCTATTATCGTCAAACTTCAGCTTCCTCTTCTGTAAAATGGGAGAAACCTTACCTGCTCTACTGGACAAGGGGAGGACTAGTGAACAGCATCTAAGTTTCTAACTCAGCACCCAACACCGGTCAGGCTTTGTTTCTCGCTTCCTTCTAACCTGCATCATCTCCAACTCCCTCTCCCGTTCTGGAGGCTCTATCATATTCTCCCCATTTCTGCAAAGCAAAAACTAGGAAGGCAAAAGTCATGGGAAACCATCCTTCACCCATGAATCCTTGGGCCAGCCACCTTTTCCATTCCTCTCCCCAAAATTACAGCTAAGTGCTGTTTCCAAGTTCACAGACATTTATTCCCCTTTATAAAGCATGCATGTGTGCTAAATTGCTTCAGCTGTATCTGACTCTATGCAATCCTATGGACTGTAGCCCACCAGGCTCCTCTGTCCATGGAATTCTCCAGGCAAGAATACTGGAGTGGGTTGCCACGACCTCCTCCAGGGGATGAGCCTGACCCAGGGATCGAGCCTGAGTCTCTTATGTCTCTTGCATTGGCAGGTGGGTTCTTTATCAATAGTGCCATCTGGGAAGCCCCTCCCCTCATAATGAGGACAATGCAAATCATATCCATTGCTGTGATGGGCTTTGTGTGCTTCAGGGCCACCATGCATTCTTTTGCATCTCACGGTGAGGATAACATTATACCCATTTAACAGATGAGGAAACCGACGTTTGAGGAAGGCTTCATAACTTGCCCCGTCAGCAGGAAAACAGTCAACAAGCTGGACAGGAGTCGGACTCTTGATGGAAGGTGCACTTCCCTGCTGCTCTGGCCACAGACTCCTGCCTGGTGAGGCCCTGAGGAGTCAGAGAGGTTAAGTCCAAGCCCTTTCAGCCAGGCAGGAAGAAGAGGATGTGTGAGCCTGGTGGGATGGATGAAGGTGGGCAGCCAGAAGCGGTGGTGTCTCTGGGCGGGCTGAGGCGAGGGTGAGGAAATTGTATCCTGCCAGCCCCCTCCCCGCAAAGCCCAGCTCTATAGAGGCCCACATAGAGTAGNGGTGGTGTCATCTGCATATCTGAGGTTATTGATATTTCTCCCAGCAATCTTGATTTCAGGTTGTGCTTCATCCAATCCAACATTTCTCATGATGTGCTCTGCATAGAAGCTCAAATAAGCAGGGTGACAATATACAGCCTAGATATGCTCCTTTCCCAATCTGGAACAAGTCTGTTGTTCCATGTTGCTTCTTGACCTGCATACAGATTCCTCAAGAGACAGATCAAGTGGTCTGGTATTCCCATCTCTTTCAGAATTTTCCACAGTTAGTTATGATCCACACAGTCAATGGTTTTGGCATACTCAATAAACCAGGAGTGGATGTTTTTCTGGAACTCTCTTGCTTTTTTGATCATCCAATGGTTGTTGGAAAATTGATCTCTGTTTCCTCTGCCTTTTCTAAATCCAGCTTGAACATCTGGAAGTTCAAGGTTCACGTACTATGGAAGCCTAGCTTGAAGAATTCTGAGCATCACTTTGCTAGCATGTGGGATGACTGCAATTGTGCAGTAGTTTGAGCATTCTTTGGCATTGTCTTTCTTTGGAATTGGAATGAAAACTGACCTTTTCAAGTCCTGTGGCCACTGCTGAGTTTTCCAAATTTGCTGGCATATTGGGTGCAGCACTTTCAAAACATCATCTTTTAGGATTTGATATAGCTCAACTGGAATTCCATCACCTCCACTAGCTTTGTCCTTAGTGATGCTTCCTAAGGCCCACTTGACTTTGCATTCCAGGATGTCTTGCTCTAGGTGAGTGTTCACACCATCGTGGTTATCTGGGTTATGAAGATCTTTTTTGTACAGTTCTTTTGTGTATTCTTGCCACCTCTTCTTAATATCTTCTGCTTCTGTTAGGTCCATACCATTTCTGTCCTTTATTGTGCCCATCTTTGCATGAAATCTTCCCTTGGTATCATTTTCTTGAAGAGATCTCTAGTGCTTCTCATTCTGTTGTTTTCATCTGTTTCTTGGCATTGGTCACTAAGGAAGGCTTTCTTATCTCTCCTTGCTATTCTTTGGAACTCTGCATTCAAATGGGTATATCTTTTATTTTATCCTTTCCCTTTCACTTCTCTTCTTTGCCAGCTATTTGTAAGGTCTCCTCAGACAACCATTTTGCCTTTTTTCATTNGGAAGGCTTTCTTATCTCTCCTTGCTATTCTTTGGAACTCTGCATTCAAATGGGTATATCTTTTATTTTATCCTTTCCCTTTCACTTCTCTTCTTTGCCAGCTATTTGTAAGGTCTCCTCAGACAACCATTTTGCCTTTTTTCATTTCTTTTTTGGGGGAATATTCTTGATCCCTGTCTCCTATACAATGTCATGAACCTCTGTCCATAGTTCTTAAGGCACTCTGTCTACCAATTCTAATCCCTTGAATCTATTTGTCACTTTCACTGTATAATTGTTTAGGGATTTGATTGAGGTCATACCTGAATGGTTTAGTGGTTTTCCCAACTTTCTTCAATTTACATCTGAATTTGGAAATAAGGAGTTCATGATGTGAGCCACAGTCATCTTCCAGTCTTGCTTTTGCTGACTGTATAGAGTTTCTCCATCTTTGGCTGCAAAGAATATAATCATTCTGATTTCAGTATTGACCATCTGGTTATGTCCATGTATAGAGTCTTCATTCAATATCATAGTAATCCAAGTCTATGCCCTAAGCAGTAATGCTGAAGAGGCTGAAGTTGGATGGTTCTATGAAGACCTACAAGACCTTCTAGAACTAACACCCAAAATAGATGTCCTTTTCATTATATGGGACTAGAATGCAAAAGTAGGAAGTAAAGAAATAGCTGGAGTAAAAGGCAAATTTNGGATGGTTCTATGAAGACCTACAAGACCTTCTAGAACTAACACCCAAAATAGATGTCCTTTTCATTATATGGGACTAGAATGCAAAAGTAGGAAGTCAAGAAATAGCTGGAGTAAAAGGCAAATTTGGCCTTGGAGTACAGAATGAATCATGGCAAAAGTTAATAGAGTTGTGCCAAGAGAATGCACTGGTCATAGCAAACACCTTCTTCCAACAAATCAAGAGAAGACTCTACACATAATACATGTCAGCATTAATTATATTCTTCATATTGTAAATTACATCTCTAGAACTTATTTATTACTGGACATTTGTACCTCTTCCCTGTCCCTGCTGTCTCTTACAAACGGAAAATCTAACTTCTTTTTCTATGAGCTTATTTTTGTTTTTTAATATAGTTGATTAACAACACTATATTAGTTCCTTTTACTGAACTGAATCTACAGTGATTCCATATGCCTACTCATTTCACACTATATTACATACTATACTAGATTTTTCTATACTAGAACAAAATATCTAGTTTCAATATTACAGCCTACAAAGATATTACATGGTCATTGACTGTGTTCCCCACACTGTTTGTATCACACTCGAGACTCATTTACTCTGCAGCTGAAAGTTTGTACCTCTTTGTCTCCCTCACCTACTTCTTCCTTCCCCTCGCCCCCCTCCCTTTTGGCAACCTTCTGTTGTTCTCTGAATTTATATCTCTGTTTCTATTTTGTTAAGTTTGTTCATTTGTTTTTTGATTCCACATATAAGTGAAGTCATACAATATATGGCTGACATTCCACTTAGTGTAACACCCTCTAGGTCTATGCGTGTTGTTGCCAAAGGTAAGTAGCAGGTTACTGAGGAGGGACGGATTCTAACACCAGGGGTGGAGTCTGGGATTCAACAAACTGATTGAACTATGATTTTAGAAGAGAAATTTGACTTCTTTGTTTTTTCATACGTAAGACAGTAGGGAAAAAAATCCTTGTTTTCTATTTTTGTTTGCTTTTTTTATTAATTAAATTACATAATTATCATTAGTTTGAATTTTTAAAATGCTATTTTTCAGAACTTATACAAATACTATACATAAAGTTTTTCTTGTTGTTGTTTACAGGTGGCAATAGAAGTATAAGACAAAGAATGTTCTTTCCCTCCCTTGGAACTAAAATAAAATTGTTATTTTAAAGATATATGATTTTTTCAAGTACATATCATATTCCATACATTATACTGGATTTCTTCAAGTGAATTACATCAGTTTGGAGTCGATTATTCTTTCACCTGAAAATAATTAGCTTTGCAATGTGTTTTCAATCTCTTACACATTTACTATTGCCTAAAATATCACTTGCCTTTATAAAATGAAGTCCCTATTTACAAAATAGATGTCTCTCAGTGTTAGGATATTGATGTATTAAGTACAAGAATGTGATTCAGATGGACCGGTTTCTTCAGTAGATAGAGATTTCTTTAGAGAGTCATGTTGTTTTAGCTATTCTAAGAACCCAAGAATTTAGGAATGAAGTTTTGTAAAATAATGTATCAAGGATGTTGGATTTCATATAGTTGCTTTTTTTTTTCACAATAAATCAGCCAAAAAATATATGCTTTCCAGGGATATTTCAGTTCTTCTTGTGTCATTAAAGGGCAATATTATAACAGAATATCCTGACTGTTAATGAGAGGTCACTTTAAACTCACTTAAATTAGCATGGGTAGGGATCTTCTCTCCTAGTGGGTCAAGACTCTGCCTGAAAGGCAAGAGGCCGGGGTTCCATTCCTGGGTCGGTAAGATCCCTTGGAGAAGGAAATGGCAAACCACTCCAGTATTCTTGCCTGGAGAATTCCACAGGTAGAGGAGCCTGGCAGGCTACGGTCCATGGGGTGGCAAGAGTCAAACACTTAGTCGGACACAAGAGCCTATCTATGAAACAGAATTATGAGCACAGAGAACAGACTAGGGGTTGCCAGTGGAAAGGGGACTGGGCTTTAGATTTAGTGACTACACCACAAATCAGCTCAAATCAAATCTAACTCAATCAATTCTGTTTGCTTTCCTAAATGCTTATATTTTTAGGCAGATAAAATCTGTTGGACTATAATTTCAGATCCTTCCAGTAGTTGAATAAGAGACTACTGATGTATAGAAAAATATTTGCTGATTATTTTTTGAAACAAGCAAAAACGGAATAATCCTTGCTTGAGTTGCATTGCCTTTCAAAAATCAGCATTTCAAAATTTCTTGATTAGAAAATGTGCCTAATCTTCAGAAGATTTTATCATTTTATGTATGAAAATCCTGAATATATTTGTAAGAGCATGAAATTCTTCTATTTGATTTCATAAAACTCAGATGGAATATTTTAAAATATCAGGTACTTTACAAATTTATACATATAGATGAGATTATTTTATAACATGGAATGAAAGTAAATGAATGTTCAATCAAAGCAATAAAGCCTAAACTCTGCATTTTTGAAGTTTACAATCATTAGTGATTTGGGCTTATTTTAGCTACTCAATAAATATAGCTAATTTTAGGAATAGTTGAATGAATTAAAGAAATCTGATGCAACTAGCAATTATCATACTAAGTGAAATAAGTCTAACGGAGAAAACCAAGTACGACATGATATCACTCATATGTGAAATCTCAAATATGGTAACATGAACCTATCTATGAGACAGAACCAGAATGATGAACATAGGGAACAGACTGGTGGTTCCCAGTGGGAAGGGGATTAGGGGATGGATGAAGTGGGAGTTTGGGATTAGCAGATGTAAGCTTTAACATATAGAATGCAGAGTGTATATATATATACACACATATATATATATAAACTGAATCACTTTGCTGTGCAGCAGTAATTAACACAGCACTGTAAATCAACTATACTTTAAAAATATATATAAAGTTCCAGACCTTTAAATAAAGAAATCTGGAGGTCTTTCCATTGTATGTGTTGGGATATGAGAAAGTCTGAAGCAAAATTTATTTCATCTGCTTGGAGATGACTGAGAGAGAGGATTTATTGAGTATTCCGACTCCAGAAATCATATTTATGGAAGACAAAGTGTCCCGGGGCTAAAGATTTTTATAAACACACAGTGGAATTGTGCAAATTTGGTCTTGAAAATGTAAGGGTNACTCAGATGGAATATTTTAAAATATCAGGTACTTTACAAATTTATACATATAGATGAGATTATTTTATAACATGGAATGAAAGTAAATGAATGTTCAATCAAAGCAATAAAGCCTAAACTCTGCATTTTTGAAGTTTACAATCATTAGTGATTTGGGCTTATTTTAGCTACTCAATAAATATAGCTAATTTTAGGAATAGTTGAATGAATTAAAGAAATCTGATGCAACTAGCAATTATCATACTAAGTGAAATAAGTCTAACGGAGAAAACCAAGTACGACATGATATCACTCACATGTGAAATCTCAAATATGGTAACATGAACCTATCTATGAGACAGAACCAGAATGATGAACATAGGGAACAGACTGGTGGTTCCCAGTGGGAAGGGGATTAGGGGATGGATGAAGTGGGAGTTTGGGATTAGCAGATGTAAGCTTTAACATATAGAATGCAGAGTGTATATATATATACACACATATATATATATAAACTGAATCACTTTGCTGTACAGCAGTAATTAACACAGCACTGTAAATCAACTATACTTTAAAAATATATATAAAGTTCCAGACCTTTAAATAAAGAAATCTGGAGGTCTTTCCATTGTATGTGTTGGGATATGAGAAAGTCTGAAGCAAAATTTATTTCATCTGCTTGGAGATGACTGAGAGAGAGGATTTATTGAGTATTCCGACTCCAGAAATCATATTTATGGAAGACAAAGTGTCCCGGGGCTAAAGATTTTTATAAACACACAGTGGAATTGTGCAAATTTGGTCTTGAAAATGTAAGGGTTCAGGCTTTTCCTTATTAAGCACTGGGGCTGAGGATTCCCCACTGTGCTATTTGCAATTCGAGAGGAAGTCCTGCACAGGAGCACAGGGCTGTGTTCATTATTCATTTAACAAAATCACTGTGTGTCTCTTAAATCAGATTTTCCTATTACTCTCTTTCCTTCGGGGAGGTAATTCAGCCTGAATTTGATTAGACAAAAATGTGACCCACAGTAAGCTCTGCTAACCTGTGAGTTAATGGAAACGTGTTTAGAGCCAGGTAACACACACAGCCATCACCTGACACTCAGTGTATCCACAGCGTAAACACCACGCACTGTTTACCAGATGACAAGGCAGCTAAAGACAGTGGCAGGGAAGAAATATTTTGATTCCTTACTAAATGTGCTGCTATTTTTAGAAAAATAAACACATCACAATAGAGGGTTAGGCAGACCGACACACTACATAAACGCAGATTACAGGAGAAAATTTGATTCACAAAACAAATGCTACATGGTTGTATATAGCATGTGGGGCATTTAAGCCCACCATTTATAAAATCCCAAAGAGCAGTGGCTCTTTTTTCACATGATTCTTGGCATAGAACCTACATTTTTATTCTCTTTCTGCCAATATTATGGCATGGCCTCAGGTTGTGGTCCAAAGGGCATTCTAATGATCTTTAGACGACAAGATGAAAGATGAGAAAAATCAGTTTCTATGCCCTGCAGACATAACTGCTACCACTGAATTTCACCAGACCTCAGTTGCTTCATAGGAACTTAAATAAGAACCCAAAATTATTGAGAGTGTAGGATTTAGTGTAGAGGTATCCAGTATTCTATTTCTTGAAAATAGCAAAAATAAAATGAATCACGAAAAAGTATATAAAGAAAGAATTGAAAAGAACTCAAAAAAGCAACAATACTTTGCTTATCTTATTGGAGACTATTTTTTAATCTCGTCCACAGCAAGACATAGAGACCATCTAAACAGATATTGTAAAGCAACATCTTGGATTTTAGACATCTGTAATTACATGCTATGTATTTTTCTGGATTGTGTGTTAGATACCTTCAGTTTCTTAGGGAGTTGTTGAGAATCTGGGATCACTGCTTAATGTTAAAGGAGGAGCAGGCTAATATGTATTAAGGATTTATAACATGTCACCAATTTGGAAGACTTTGTTGTGATTAATGTTCCCAGTACCCTTATGAGGAAGATATTATCTCCCAAATTTGAGAAGACTGATCCTCACCCAAGTTCTCAGAGCTGGAAATCATGGCCCCTGACTTTACCTTACATCTCTAGGACCAATCACACTGCTCTATTTTTAATATCTTCTCAGAAACTATATAAGACGCAACATTTCCTCTTTGTATTCTTTCTCAATCTTTCTTACACATACACATGGATCATATCTGGACATACAGCAGCACCCAGCTCATGGTACGGGTATACTCAACCCTTACTTTTGGATTAGATTTGCACATATGAGCACAGAGGCACACCATGAATAAATATATCCACATAGAAACTGCCAGTATCTAGTCTCACTGCATAGCTTCTCAGAGATGAAGATATTGTTGATTGAAGTGACTGTAAAACTATAATTCTAAAGAAAGAGGTGGATAAATTATAGAGCTGGAGCTTTTAACACTGGGAAAGTGCTAATGGATCATGTAAAATATGCAACATATCACCATCTTTTTAGAACTCAGGATTCACCGTAAGTAGATGTAAGCATATATACACATCCAGTCCTGACGAGCACCAAACACTAATTGTAAAAGCACTTTATCCCTTTTAGCACTTTACACTTTCAAAATCCTTCTTAATCACTTTATTATTTATATCATATTGGGCCGAAGCATATTAAGAAATAGTGGTCTGGAGAATTTGTGTTTTTAATCCATTAATGCCTCTGCCCATAAAATAGAATGCTGTTAGATAGTGTTTCCTGAAATGAAAAATTAACCCTCTCAGCAGCATATAGCTGATCCAAAGTCTCCTTTGAGAGTAGACTATCCATCCATCCATCCACCCCTGTGGGACACATGCACCCTCTCTGAGGCCCAGATGCCAATCTGTGATTCAGTAGATTCTGTTTTCGGCACATCTAACGAGATCAGAATGAGCACTGCTGCTGGGGCAGGGACTCTGATGACTTGCACACTTTCATGGATGGAGTGAGCCCTTTATTAAACTTTCCTCTTTGAAGTTGAATAGTTTGAACTTAGAAAAACTCTCATTGGAAAAATAAAAATCATTCAAAGGAGTGCAACTTCATAGGTATGACCAACATTTAGCTCTGAGTGTAACAATTTCAACCTTGTGTAACTTTACAGGAAATTTTCTAGACTTTTTTCATTCCTGAAGACTAGAGATTCCTAAGAAGCTTTTATTCATTTTCAATTTTATTTAGAGCCATTTGAGTTTTTTTTTTTTTTTTTTAATGTCTCATTATTTCATCAGTTTTCTCGGGCAACACTTAGGGCAAACAGTTTGAAACAAAAACTATTTCTACTCTACCTATAAACACAGGTGTGTTTCTCACTATTCTTATTTCAACTGCAGTTGAACAAGTAAAATACTTTTTAAAAGTATCAGTTCAGTTTAGTCGCTCAGTTGTGTCTGACTCTTTGTGACCCCATGAACTGCAGCACGCCAGGCCTCCTTGTTCATCACCAACTCCCGGAGTTCACTCAGACTCACGTCCATCAAGTCGGTGATGCCATCCAGCCATC
>SJYV01042527.1:0-15640 GCA_006410875.1 Neotragus pygmaeus
GTTCGATGCATGAGACAGGGCGCTCAGGGCTGGTGCACTGGGATGACCCTGAGGGATGGGATGGGGAGGTACATAGGTATCCTACACGCTCACACACCCACACACACCCCTATTCACTCACATGCTATGCGCTCTCACACACACACCACAACCCTCAGTTGGCGACTCTTGAGAGAGCACCTTCCGAGGGGAGAACCACCCGTCGGTCTTTACTGGCTCATCCACGTCCTCCCTGAGCCTCTGTGCTCCCAGGCCGAGAGGGGGGAGCACCTCCAGCTCCTCCAGGAAGCGAGGTGTCCTCTCGAGGGGAGTCTGAAGAGGAAGGCTCAGTTGGCGGGTTCTGCAGGTGTCCCAGTAACTGCAGCAGAAACGGAAGCAGAGCTGAACCATCGCCGCTGCTCACGTCCAAGGCTGCTCCAGCCTGTTTGATCCCATTCATGCTGCTGTTGTCACATGTCTTGAAATGGAGTGAAGGTTAACTGCTAATTTACGAGGACAAATAAAACAGACCAGGAGGGCTCAGACAACACGGTTTTGCTTCGCTGGATGCATAATACACATTTACAAAAAAGATCCGACCCTCCATGTATACATGACAGACGGCAGTAATTTCAAGATCGCTATTGCAGGCAGGCTCTCAGGTAGCTAATGTGCATTTTTAAAGTTTTGTAAATATGCCCTCTGATGATGGATGGTCCCTGACACGTAAATAATCTGTGTTATGAAAGTCCTTAAATGCAGTACATAAATTTGTCGTTTGTGTTCTAGTGTTCTGGAGCCAGCCGCGGGCACTTCCTGAGTCCTCTGTGCTGAAACAATCGCCCCACTCACACTTGTCAGAGCTGAGGTCCTGCGCTGCGGTGTTATAGGCTGGTTTATGACCTGCCTCTCAGAACAGATGCACCATTCTCCTTCATGTGAATGCTGACTCACTCGGTGCTTCTGTGAATAAAAGGCATGTATCCGAATGCCATTCCCGTCAGATCAGGTTGTCCCATGTGCACTACAACAGTGCGTCCAGAGGGCTGGCCAGGAGGAGGGGAGGTTTTGTGTGTGCCTGGGTGCTCTGTTGTGTCCGGCCCTCTGCAACCCCATGGACTGTAGCCCGCTAGACTCCTCTGTCCGTGGGATTTCCCAGGCAAGAATACAGGAGAGGGTTGTTATTTCCTTCCTGACCCAGGGGATCTTCCTGACCCAGGGATCAAAGCCAAATCTCTTGTGTCTCCTGCACTGGCAGGCAGATTCTTTTTACCACTAATGCCACCTGGGAAGCCCCTTGGGAGCTTTTGAAGCCCTTGTTGTTGCTCAGGTGCTCACTCATGTCCCCTCTTTGTGACCCCACGGACTGCAGCACGTCAGGCTTCCCTGTCCTTCACAATCTCCTGGAGATTGCTCAAACTTATGTCCATTGAGTTGGTGATGCCATCCAACCATCTTATCCTTTGGGGTCCTTTTCTCCTGCCTCTAATCTTTCCCAGCATCAGGGTCTTTTCTAATGAGATGGCTTTTTGCATCAGGTTGCCAAAGTATTGGAGCTTCAGCTTCAGTATCAGTCCTTCCAATTAATATTCAGGATTGATTCCCTTTAGGATTGACTGTTTTGATCTCCTTGCCATCCAAGGGACTCCCAAGAGTCTTCTGCAACACCACAGTTCAAAAGTACCAGTTCTTCTGCGTTCGCCTTCTTTATGGTCAAACTCTCACATCCATACATGACTCCTGAAAAAACCATAACTTTGACTATATGGACCTTTGTTGGCAAAGTATTGTCTCTGCTTTTTAATATGCTGTCTAGGTTGGTCATAGCTTTTCTTCCAAGGAGCAAACATCTTTTAATTTCATGACTGCAGTCACGACTTGCAGTGATTTTGGAGCCCAAGAAAATAAAGTCTGTCGCTATTTCCATTTTTTCCCAATCTATTTGCCATGAAGTGATAGGACTGGATTCTTTGGTCTTCATTTTTTGAATGTTGAGTTTTAAGCCATCTTTTTCACTCTCCTCTTTCACTTTTATCAAGAGGCTCTTTAGTTCCTCTCTGCTTTCTGCCATAAGGGTGGTATCATCTGCATATCTGAGTTTATTGATATTTTTCCCAGCACTCTTGATTCCAGCTTGTACTTCATCTGGCCCAGGATTTCACATGATGTACTCTACATATTAGTTAAATTTGAAGGCCTGGATAAATAACATTCAATGGTCTGATGTGGAAGCAACCATGGGAATAGCAACCAGGAAGTGTTTAATTGTAAATGCATTTTCTTCTCTCACTCAAGACACACCCCAACCTCTCACCACAGCTCACCTCATGATGTCCTTGCTGTGTGGAAAGCATCTGAAATACCATCCAAAGGGCAGACCTCAGGGTTTTTTTCATGATTTCTATCACATCTCATGGCAGAATCTAGCTTTCCCTCATGACAATGACGGTGTGATTGCAGTAATGCATTATCCATTGTACCTCACAGCTAATTTCATCTTTCCAATATTATGCTCATCACACTACACCTTTACCTAAAAGTTTCAACACAGATGAAGTTCATGTTCTCTCACTTGGCCTACAAGGCTTTCCAGAATTTGAGTCAACATGATTTTTCAAGCTCTTCTTTTTCTCCTGTTCTCTGAGCCATCTCACAGTCACACCCACCTAAGCCCTGGAAAAGGATTCATGTTTCTAGCATCCGGGTCTCAAAGCCTTTCTACATCCTCCAAGGGCTTGCCCAGATTCCTTTCTCCACTAAAATTTATTTTGGACACCTGGGACGTCTATGATCTACTCAGCCATGTGGGGTGTACGGAAGACACATGGACAAGCATACACACACACATGCCTCCATAGGGTTGAAAGGGAGGCAAACACAACCACTGCAGTTTAAATATGAAATATGCTTGAGGCCTGGTGCTGACCCAGGGAGGAGTGTGCTAGTCTGTTTTCAGAGGTAAGGGATATTGTAGAGAGGGTTCTAAGGGATGAATAGAAGTTTGTGTGGAAGACAAAGGGAGTCACTCAAAGGGGGAGTGGAGGGATGAAGGTTTCCCTGGAAAAGCTGGGGCAGGGTCCCATCCTCAGGGCCTCTAAGCCAGGCTAAGTGGCTAGTCTCTATACATGACAGAAAATGAAAGTGTTTGAGGTAGAAAAATGACCAGTTAGAACACCAGGTTATACAGCAGTGGGAGGGAGAATTGGAGGAGGGGTGCTGGAAGCAAGGGTGGGTGAAATCCCAGTGACACGGGTCTTCCCATTCAACTCCCACACTTGGGTTTTCTTTCCCTAAGTCCTAAGATCCGAGTGGCAGTACCGTTCACATGGCAGTTAGTATTGCTCTCTCTGTCTTTACATATAGCAGTGAGATAATGAAGAACACTGGTTGGTCTCTGCCCCAACTCCTGCACAAGCCTCCTGAGACTCTGGTGGCTTCCTGGGTGACAGGACAGTCTTTTGTTCTAAAGAGCAGACCCTGGGTGGCTCCTGGATGGGAATGGTCACAGGAAACAACTTCCCACATTCAGAAGCTTGACATCTTCATTTCCGCCCTCCACCTTCTCTTGAGAAGAGAGAGGGGCTGAAAATGGAGAGTTTATGATGGATTGTGCCTGCGTAGTGGAGCCTCCAGCCACCCTCCAGGGACAGGGTCTGGTACAGGAGTGCTTCTGAGCTGGTGGACCTGTGGCGGTGCTGGGAGAAAGGTCTGCCCGACAATGCAGGGGAGCTCGACTGCTCTGCCACACCTCCCCAAGTGTCTCCTCCATCTGGGTGTTCATCTGTGACCCTTGACGCACGAGTAAACATGAGAAGCATTTCCCTGTGATCTGTGAGCTGCGCTTGCAAGATAATGGAACCCATGGTAGGGTCGTGGAAGCCTCTGATCTGTCGCCGGTTGGTCAGCAGTGTGGCCTGCACTTGCACTTGGCATCCTGATTTGGGGGCGGCCGTTGAAACCTCCAAACTTGTAGCTGGTCAACCAGAAGCACAGATGATGACCCACATCTCAGGGGGTGAGAGGCAGTCCTGTAGGGCTGAACCCCTAGCCTTGGGATCTGGGGTCTGACGAGGTCTTCAGGATGACCACGTTAGAACTGAACTGAATGGCTGCATGCCTGCTTGCTGTCCCAGAGATCTGACCACCTGGTGCCCAGATGTGTGGTGCTCTGGGTGAGATGGCAGAAGGGAAGACGAGTTTTCTCCCTGTATAGGAGGGAAAAAGTTGAGTTTTTCCTTTATTGTTTCACTTGTTTGATTAGTTCACAGTTATTAGTAGCAACAAAGACAACCTTGATGACAAATTCCATGAGGTCGATCTTCGCTCACTCTTTGCACGATGTCTTACATGGTTCTATGGAAACTGCATATTCCAAAAATTATCTGTGGTTGAATCTAAAGTCAGGCTACTTTGGAGAACTCCCTACCAGGATGAAACGATGTGGGATCATGTTCACTACCAAGGATTCTTTAAACATGTATGCTATTTGCCAGTTCATGATAAGGCTTCAGTCACATATGAAAAGAATGTGAAATAAAGATGTCACTGTGAAAAATAGAAATTGTTAGGATTCCTATGGAGGTGGTGATTCAGGGGGATATATCATTATATCCTTGCACTTTGACATTTAAAATGAGTTGAAGTCCCTTGTTGTTGTTCAGTCGCTCAGTTGTGTCCAGCTCTTTGCAACCCCGTGGACTGCAGCACATGAGGCTTCCCTGTCCTTCACCATCTCCTGGAGCTTGCATTTCATCCTCTGTTGTCCCTTTTCTCTAAATCTCTCTAATTCTTCATATCAGTATGAACTTTATGAAACAGCAGTGGAAGTCCCAGTACTGTAACTTTCTGAATTGTTTCATAAACTAAGAGGCTCGTAGCTGAGTTCTCCTGGGTGGTGATGCCCTTTTTACCTGTCTCTTGGTCACATCTTACAATTCCTGGGAGGAGAATGTGTTAAGAATTCAAGGTTTGATAAATTAAGGGATAAAGATGTTGTGGTACATATACACAATGGAATATTAGTCAGCCATAAAAAGGAATACATTTGAGTCTGTTCTGATGAGGTGGATGAACAAAGAACCTGTTATACAGAGTGAAGTGAGACAGAAGAGAAAGATAAATATCGTATTCTAAGGCACATATATGGAATATAGAAAAATGGTACTGAAGAATTTATTTACAGTGTAGCAATGGAGAAACAGACGGAGAATAAACTTATGGACATGGGGAGAGGGGAGGAGAGGGTGAGATGTATGGAAAGGGTGACTTACATTACCATATGTAAAGTAGATAGCCTGCTGTATGGCTCAGGAAATTCAAATAGGGGCTTGTATCAACCTAGAGAGGTGGGGTGGGGAGGGAGATGGGAGGGAGGTTCAGGAGGAAGGGAATGTGTGTATACCTATGGTGGATTCATGTTGAGGTTTGACAGAAATCAGCAAAATTCTTTAAAGCAATTATCCTTCAAAAAAAATAAATAATAAAAAAAAGAACTCTAGGTATTAAGGTAGTCTGCAAAGAGACGATAGGATATGATTTGGTCCGGCGGGCTGGAGGCAGAAGAACATGAAAGTGACATCATTTGGAGGGGGATGAGTTGAAGCTGGAGCTCTAAGATCCAGGCAAGTGCGCTTTTCCAGTCTTGAGTCGAGGATGATGGACATCTTCTGACCTCAGCTCCATCGACATCCAGGTGCCATGTCTGTGGGGTGTGCTGGTGTTCCTCTGGTCGTTCGCCCTGCTTTGGTCCTCGGTCTCCCTTGGATGTTGCACACAGAGCTCTTCCAGTTGCCTGAGGTGCCACAGTCTTCATTTCAGGAGACCATACTCTGCCTGTCTCCAGGGGCTCTCTTTCACTCCAATCCCAGGTATGTCCAGCTCTTTAAAGAGTCTCCCCGGGGCGCCGCCTGCTCTGATGTGTTTTGTGCTCACGACGGGGTCGAGAAGCCAGGAGGCCCTGCCTGCTCCCAGGTAGGCCTCTGGTGAAAACTGCGTCTCCATCTGCCTTTATCATGTTCCCATGTTCCCATCCGTATGGGTATGGACGGCCTGACAATCGCATCCTGTTTCCTCTGGACCTGGCCCTAGAGTTCTTTATTTAGTTGGTGAACTACTGTGTTTGGCTGCTGTCCCTTAAACTTGTTTGTGAAGCCTCCGTTTTCTGCATATCTTTTCTTCTGCTGGCCGAGGTAAATATACCTCTGCCCATTTTTCATCTTTGAGACAGAGGACAATCGCATGGTGTAGCCTGCTCCTCAGGAGGAAATGTATCCTGTGACAAGAATGAAGCTTCGAAACCTAGTGGAAAAGAAGCATCTTTGATCTTTGGCTTGTGAAGAGAGGAATAATAAAGGAACCCTCCCACCACCACTGTGTGCAGTCTTGAGCATGCCTGTCCTGAGTGTTTCCTCACCTGTGAAGTGGTGGTAACAACATCTGCTCCGTAGGGTCGCTGCTGTGAGAATTAAATAAGGTCGTTTAAAAATGCCCCTCACACGTCCTGGCACACAGAGAGGGCTCAGGAAAGAGTTGATGTTAGACTGGATTTTTTTCAAGGGGGAAACAAAATTCACCTGTCTTCCAACACTTTTGCATAATTCCAAGGTGCAAGTTTCCAAATATATACTTGGTACAGTTTCCACCAACACCTAAGAAACCCACATGTCAGCACAATAGTGATTAGGAAAGTGTGGTGTGGGTGGACCTCCATGCTTATCAAAGTCGTTTGGAACGCGGGTGGAAAAGACACATTCCTCGGTTCTACCCCAGACTTACAGCTCAATATCAGAAAACTAAACAGCCCAATCAGAAAATGGGCAGAAGACTTACATAGATGTTCTCCAAGGAAGACATACAAATGGCCAAGAGGCACATGAAAGGATGCTCAACATCACTAATTATTAGAGAAATGCAAATCAAGACTACTGTGAAGTACCACCTCACACCAGTCAGAATGGCCATCGTCAAAACGTCCGCTACATATATACACACGTGTGTGTGTGCTCAGTCATGTTCAGCTCTTTGAGACCCCATGGGCTGTAGCCCATCAGGCTCCTCTGTCCATGGCATTTTCCAGACAAGAATACTGGAGTGGGTTGCCATTTCCTACTTTCTCTCTCTCTCTCTATATATATGTGTGTATATATATGTATATATAAAATATCAACTAAATTTACAGAAAGCATTTGCTTTCTCCATGAAACTCCACAGCCATGTTATTACTGAATATTCTGAAAAGACATCACAAGACCACCCTCTGTCATGTCCTAATTCTGTTTCAGAGTCAGGCAAGAAATCTTTCTTAACTCTCTGGCTTTATTATGAGAACACAGAATTCTTTGCTGATGATAATTTCAAACACATTAACATTCACCATTTTGAAATGATGTGTTGAGGATCTGTGCACGTCACAGATGCTGTGACCCTGGCATTGGCCAGTCACCCTTCACGGGAAGGGCGGCATGCCGTCCTAAAGCTGGGCTGGTCTGGGTGAGACGGCATGTGGAGGGCCCTTTGCCAAAGCCCTGGAAATGACTCACTGACGCATTTCAATTCAGAAATCCATGCTGTTCAGGAAACAGTAGTAAATTTGGAGAATTAAGTGGGCCATTCATAATTAAACACCTGGAGTGCAGCACTAGTGTGTTTCCTTCCTGAAACGGCAGCCGGATGCCCTCAGCCACATGTTGCATCTCCTCCCATTTTCTGTTACTTTTCTTTGCCTGCAGCGTGTTCCCGTCTTCTCAAACAGGTTACTCCGGCCCATTCCCGTTCATTTCCTTGTACACTTTTTGANAAAATATGTAACTCTTTGGTTCCTTGAAAATTCTTTTTTAATGTTATTTATTTATGTGGGGTGTACTGGGTCCTTGTTGCTTTGCTGACTTTCTCTAGTTGCCATGACCGGAGCTGCTCCCCAGTTGCGGTAGATGGGCTTCTCGTCGAGACGGCTTCTCTTGTTGCAGACCACAGGGCTCTAGGGGGTTTCAGCAGTTTTGTGGCTCCTGGGCTCTAGAGCACAGGCTCAGTAGCTGTGGTGCGTGGACTTAACTGCTCTGAAGCATATGTATCTCCCCTGACCAGGGACTGAATCCCTGTCTCCCGCACTGACACGTGTGTGTTCTTTACCAACAAGCCACCAGGGAAGCCCTGTGGTTTTTGGTTTTTGAAATTAAATATCAAAGTTGCCTTTCTGAAGCCGTGAAGCTCAGCTCATAGCTTGCAACTGTATTTGATCAGATCTAGTTGGTCTACACCGCCTGACGCCCTGGAGAAGTGTCTGGGGCAGCAGGGACAGGGAAGAACCAGCACTCCAGCGTCTCCATAGAGGACCACTCAAGTCCGGGGGCCACGAGGTTGCAGAATAACCAAATGATTAAGAATCTGTGTGTTGGCATCTGACTCAAGCCCCATTGACCGCAACTTCAAAGGCTGTACGTGTGTGCTGCTCCCCTGAAAACCTGGCAAGCACCACAGAGCACCAGGCGCTAACGTGGAAGGAACTTGCTCAAGCAGGAGACAAACACCATGGTCATTTTTAACCTTATAAATAAGACGTTATAGCAAGAGCCATAAATGAGCACTTTTATTTAGTCATTGGAATAATTTTGCCAAACAGCAGTATTCAAAAATCCACCAGGAAACTATGAGAATTGTGGAGAGTTAAACTTTACACTCAGTTATCCCTCCTTTCTCCTTCAAACACGGCTTCGTGTTTGCAAATAGACTGCTTCCATCAGAGTCTGCGTAGGTGCGATGTCTCCCAACCACGAAAGGAAAACAAGACGTCTTAGAATCACAGCCTTCGTCATCCTCACACTCGAATAGCTCCCAGGTCCTCCAGGCGTAAGGAAGAGGCCTGCTGTTTTTGTTCAGTCACTAAGCCATGTCTGACTGCAACTCCATGGATTGCAGCACGCCAGGCTCCTCTGTTCTCTGCCATCTCCCAGAGTTTGCTCAAACTCAAGTCCATCTAGACAGTGATGTCATCCAACCATTTCATCCTCTCTGGCCACCTTCTCCTCCTGTCCTCAATTTTTCCCAGCCTATTTACCTCAATACCTGGACCTAACATTCCAGGTTGCTATGCAATATTGATCTTTATAGCACAAGCGTTTACTTTCACCACCAAACACATCCAAAGCTGAGCATCTTTTCTGCTTTGGCCCAGGCTTCATGGATCACAGCCTCATCATGGCAAAGGGGCTTGAGTAACTCAATGAAACTACAAGCCGTACCAAGACAGATGGGTCAGAGTGGAGAGTTCTGACAAAACATGGTGCCCTGGAGGAAGGAATGGCAAACCACTCCAGTGTTTTTGCCTCAAGAACCCCATGAACAGATTGAAAAGGGAAGAGGCTAGTTGTTATCAAACCTGTAAATAAACGCACTGAGAAAGCCAGCTCTATCAAATAATAAACAAGTTTCATGGGTGGACTCACCAGGAGCCTGTTAGAGTCTAAGGACTAGATATTACATGTGAAATGCCAGCACGGTGCTTGGCACAGAAGAGGGGTGCGATGAAGATAAGCTATTATTTACACTTGCTAGTTTTCATCTAAATAATCTATTCCAATGATCACTTCACCATTAATTGTCTATTAAGCTAAACAGCCTTGAAAGGAAAATACGGGAAAATTCCACTCTCTTTGCCACTGAAAAATACAAATTAAAAACAACCAGAGTGAAGTGAAAGTCACTCAGTCATGTCCGACTCTTTACGACCCCATGGACTATATATACAGTCATGGAATTCTTCCGGCCAGAATATTGGAGCGGGTAGCCTTTCCTTCCTCCAGGGAATCTTCCCAACCCACGGATAGAACCCAGGTCTCCTGCATTGCAGGTGGATTCTATACCAACTGAGCCACAAGGGAAGCCCAACCATAAGAGGACAAATAATTTTCCCATACCAAAATATTATGGATATATATATNTCCTCCAGGGAATCTTCCCAACCCACGGATAGAACCCAGGTCTCCTGCATTGCAGGTGGATTCTATACCAACTGAGCCACAAGGGAAGCCCAACCATAAGAGGACAAATAATTTTCCCATACCAAAATATTATGGATATATATATTAATATATATGTCTGCAGTTTAAAGGAACCAGATGAAGAGTTCATGGGTGATGCTTGTAACCATGCACAGGAATGAAAATGAGAGAGGGATGATCCTCCCCAATAGTCTCCAAACCAGGAAAACTTGCCAAGAAAATGAGATAGGGAAATAGGGAGACACAGAAAACATGATATTATTGTGAAAACAGTCAATGTATGGGTTCCTCAGCTTTTCGTGTGAGTTTGGAGAAATTACTAGTTTGTCGGTGAAAATGCATAGTGGCAGGGTGGCAGCGGGGGCTGACCTGAAAACCGTGGTTGGAGTGCTGTTTAACAACGTAATGTTTCGAGAGCAAGGGGACCCTGCAGTCCCCGTGGAGAAGCACCCAGGCTGTGACTCAGCCTACAGCCGCCCCCTCCCCCGACTCACCTACTGCCTGCGCGTGAGCTCACATCTCCCACCCTGGGGGGCGGGGAGCACCGTGTGCAGCCTGGTGGTGTTCCTCTAGGACGATGCCCATCTTCTCTTGAAACTGAAACGCCAGCAGCTTCATGGCTTAAGTTCTGATCATAGGATCGGTTATTGAAAACAATTTTTTAATTTTCAAAGTAAGTTGGGAACTCTGCAAATCAGCCAGCCCACACTCTTCAAAAAATCCATCAGGAAAGACAAGCTATTGAGCCTAAAAGTGACTTAAAGAGACGTGATAGCACCGGATCCTTAATTGGATTTTTTTATAGCTAGCCTTAAAGGACATTATTGGATTAACTGGAGAAATGCATTAGATAGTTGTATTATAATAATGCTAAATTTTCTGAGTGTGATAGAATAATGGTCTCTATGCTCAGCCTGCCAAAGGTGGTCAGATCTAACCTTCCTCCCCCTGGGTAGCAGACTGGAAACACCTGCCTGAAGAACCTGACCAGCCAAGGTGACTTCATAACACCATGGTGGGGTTCCCTCCAAACTGGCCACAAAGGCCACCCTGCAACGAAGTCACCCAGGACTCAGGGCCTCTTATCATCATCCTGGTGGCACTCCAACGTTTGAGAAATATTTTAACGTGAAATATATATTTTAATATGGAAACATCCCCTATGGTTTTATTAACAGTATCAGAGAAGATGAAAAGAGAGTGCACCCATAAAGCAGGCTGTTCAAGAAATTTTTTTTGAGGAATATGTGGC
Organism: Neotragus pygmaeus; assembly: GCA_006410875.1. Classification (NCBI taxonomy): domain Eukaryota; kingdom Metazoa; phylum Chordata; class Mammalia; order Artiodactyla; family Bovidae; genus Neotragus; species Neotragus pygmaeus. Next base: position 11,227 of record SJYV01042527.1, read on the forward strand.
AAATGAAAGATTTGGAAAACAAAAATAGCTCTTGTAATTAATAATATAAAAACAGAAAACTTTTAAATTCAAAGTAGAAAAAACTGTGTGCCCCATTTTCCTGTTTCCACAGAGACCAGCCACCTGTTTATCAGCTATTCCAATGTGATCACAGTCTACACACCCCGGCCAGGGGCTCAGGGTCACCATCTCTGGAACTGAGGATCTGGAACCTCAGTACCAGCTTCAGTCAGTGCAAAAAGCATGAACACATCCCCTAAGGATCAAACCTAAGAAGACAGAATCTTTTTATCTTTTTATTTTTTATCGGGGTATAGCCGATTAACAAGCAAAGTTGTGACAGTTTCAGATGAATAGTGAAGGGACCCAGCTGTTCACACACATGTATACATTCTCCCCCAAACTCCCCTCCCATTCCAAGGTGACAGGATCTCGAAGTGTAAAAACAAGACCCAAAGGTGGGCAGGAGAACAGAGCAGATGCTGGAGTGGGTGCTGAGGACCAGTCCACAAAGCTGGGGACGCACAGACATAGGAGCTAAGGGTCAGCAGTATCCTGCCACCAGCACCCTGGGCAGAATAGGGGCAGCTGGGGCAGTTTCTTTGGGTAACTCTTCTGTGTCTGGGCCTGTGTCTGATCTGATCCGTTCTGTCTTGGTTTTAAGGTTTAACCATCAAAAGTCAACCTGACTTTGGCCACTTCCTCCCAGTATTATAGGACATTTTAAAAACAAATCACTACACTTATAAAGCAGTGAAATTTAAATACACTTATTAAGAAACTTATTGCAACCATAGTTCACTCTCTGGGACCCTTCACACTGGTAAGTTCTCCTTTTCGCTGGCTTCCACCCAAACACACATGCACTGCTTTAGTTCTTGTCTAGCATTTCCCCTAGCCCCCTAGAATTTTCGTTGGGATGGCCCAAAACAAAGTGACTATTAATAATTCTCATTTTCAGTTTTGGGATGCATTTTTGTCTTATATGTCCATTGGTGGTAATAAACACCTTCATTTAACAAGAATCTATCATTAAAAGTATCATATTTCCATTTCATGGATTAATTTTCCTATTAAAAATCATTTTTAATTTGTCAAGTTTGAAAGGATTACAATAATATCCACATTAAGTAAAAGCTATTAGCCATTTTCCTAATTACAGAAGTAATCACAATAACAACTCCAAGCTTGAATTTGCATTACTTTATAACCAGTGCTTAAATGTCACTTATTGGGTGCTGTTTCCTCATTATTCTCTCATTTGAGACACTGACATCAAAGGTGGGTGCTTTTGGCAAGCTGCATCTTGAAAATTCATCTTGGGACCCCAGCCTGCTGGTGAAACCAGGGGTCATCCGTGTCCCTTCTGATTCTAGCATTCAGCAATTTGCTTACTTTTCCTTTTAGAAATTGTTCAAGTCTTCCCAAAGGATGTAGAATCCCTTAATGTGAAAAATAATTTTTTGTGGGATTTTGACTTGTTCTAAAAAACCTTCAGTACCGAAAAGACACAGGGAGGAGTCGGTCCCTCGGGGCCCCTGACACTTCCTATGGTGAGAACACAGGCGGCCGACATGGGACACACACTTATACTGAAAATGACTTGCTGTTTATTCGAAATTCAAATTTAACTGCCTGCCTATATTTGATCTGGACCAAGATGCCCGCTTCCAGTCATGAGAAAGTGACAGGGTCCAGAACTACACTCCAGTCATAAACAACTGGAAAACCAGCAAACTCTGTGAAATGAGCACTTATGGCACTGGATGATGCAAGACAGTGTTCCCTGAGAGGGATAACCAGGGAGAAGGAACCCTGCAAAGCCCAACTTCCCTTTATCGCCCCCGCCACCCTCCAGCCATTCATAAATCCAACTCTGGCCTCTGCCCTCCCTCCCCCTCCCAGAGCTAGCAGACTCCAGACACATTTAGTGTGTTTCTCCAAGATAAGCCCACCTCATCCTGCTAACCCAGCCTGCGCTCCTGGGAGCTCAAGCCAGACCTGGCCCTGTGCGTGGCTGATGTCCTGCCCGGCATGGCACACCTGCTCCTAGGTGTGTCTGATGCCCTGCCTGGCAGGGGCAGGTGTGCAGACTCAGCAACTAATGAAATTGCAGGTAACTGCACAACTCCTGCGCTGTGAATCTGGGACACGGCAGACTCCTTCTTCTCCACACTAATTATGATGGGAGCCTTGTGAGGCAAACCACTCAGTTTCATCTAAAAACCAACAGGAGGGTGTGTATGGCTGAAGCCCTTTGCTGTTCACCTGAAACTGTCACAACATTGCTAATCAGCTATACCCCAATACAAAATAAAAAGGTTTAATTAATAATTAATAAATAAAATAGCAATGAAGAATAAACTATGGGATGATACAAAGACAAGCGTGAACAGGATTGGGTAAGTTGTTGCTATTGTTCAGTCACCAAGTTTGGGGAGACTCTTTGCAACCCCAAGAACTGCAGCACACCAGGCTCCTATGTCCTCTACTCTCTCCTGGAGTTTGTTCAAGTTCATGTCCATTGAGTGGGTGATGCCATCCAACCATCTCATCCTCTGTCACTCCCTTCTCCTCCTGCCCTCAGTCTTTCCCAGCATCAGGATCTTTTCCAATGAGTCAGTTCTTCACATCAGGTGGCCAAAGTATTGGAGCTTCAGCTTCAGCCTCAGTCTGTCCAATGAATATTCAGCACTGATTTTCTTTAGGATGGACTGGTTGGATCTCCTTGCAGTCCAAGGGACTCTCAAGAGTCTTCTCCAACACCACAATTTGAAATCATCAAGGATTTGGGTGTATGAAGTGATTTTGTCATCATGAGTGGCACCTGCATTCACAAGCTCGTAGCCACTTCTAATTAAAGGTGAAGGCCCATAAGTGCCTAGGGTGATAAGAATTGTGTAAAGGGGAAGAGTCTTATTTTCTTCTCAGAATTGTGCCATTTGTTGTAAGAGTTGCATGGAAACCTCTTCAGAAACTTGTAAATGTAAAGCTATAGACACACACACAATTACACAAGCAAATCGCAGAATAGACTTGCTCTAGTCAAATATTTCCATTCCTCTAAAATTTCACTAATTGCCTTGGTAATTGCATTTGCAAGACGAGGAGATGTCAGTGCAGACTAACACTTTTAACTCCATAAACAAAATACGAAGGGACGTTCGAGAGACGGAGGGGAAAGAGTGCAGCACCTTATGCTGCGTCTACATCCGGACACCCCGCCTGCAGTTGCATCACCGACCACTCACTGATTTACTTTTCACACCATTACAAGCAGGAAATTAAACTATATAACAAGTTTTTATACTAATTTTTCAAGCTGGCATTTTAATGCTTGGATATTAAGAAGTAGCCCACTTCACGGTCACATTTTCTTCCACCCTTCCAGTAACTGGAATGATTGGATTACGAAAAGATTTCCAATGCTAAATAACCTTACCTTTGATCCACATCACGATTGACAAGAAGTTCCTGCTCTTTGCTCTCAACTGAGACCCTGATGACAATACATGATTTGGTCCCAAAAGAAGCTAGAACGTTGGCAGTGAAGATGCCATATTTTAATCTGATGGAAGTAGAGGTACAAGAAAAATCAACTTAAAATCTGTTGTGACAGGTAAATTTTGGAGCCACCGAGTTGGGAAAAGCAGAGAGTGGAAATTAGCATCATGCTCTGTTTGTATGGGATTAAATTTCAGAGTCCTGATCTATCTTTTTAAGAAGAAATAACCCAAACCCTTTGATTTTCTGGCATGCCTTGGTGTGCAGAATCGCTGTTACATCTTTTTCCAACATCTTCACATTTGAGTGCACATAAATTCAGATCTGATGGAGGTCAGACCCTCATTAATTCACTTCACCAGGCTGGAAAACTGCTCTCTAAGAAAGGGTGAAGAAAAAAACAATTATCCCCCTCATTCACAAACAAGGAATTAATAACATAATATATATCAGGAAAATCAGGCCAAAGAAAAAGTAATTCAACACCAGACCCACAATTTTCATCCAGGTTCTACCACAATCCCAATGTAATTGGTAAAAAATAAGTTAAAACATGTTTTATGAGCAAATGTTTCCTTCAGCTACAATTTAGAATGCCCATAAAATCATGAGCTGGCATCCACTGTCCTGATGAATCTTTAAACTTGGAACAGACCTCATATCATGAGAGTAAATTATGACACTGGATTTCAAAATGCTCAAGTAATGTGATGGACTCTCTACAAAGACCCCGAAGAAATAAATATTCCAAGCCTTCGAGCCAAGGTCGCCCTATTGATTGAACAGGAAAGGGCGTTCTAGAAGGGCAAAGCCTTTTCAAAAATTAACACTACACAGATGCACCTGAATGCTTTTAAGAAATGTCTTTGGCAAATGGAACATCAATCTAAGGACTGGGAAAAAAAAAAAA
>SJYV01042528.1:0-10289 GCA_006410875.1 Neotragus pygmaeus
TAATGGCTGAGTAATACTCCATTGTGTATATGTACCACAGCTTTCTTATCCATTCATCTGCTGATGCATATCTAGGTTGCTTCCATGTCCTGGCTATTATTAACAGTGCTGCGATGAACATTATCCTCAATGGTGAAAAATTGAAAGCATTTCCCCTAAAGTCACTTTTTCTTTAAAAATAAAACCTGTTAGGATTAAATACTCTTTCTTCCTTGAGTATTAAATTCTGGGGGCCACTGGGCCTTAATTTCTTGAGCCCTGGCGATGTTCTAGGTTCAGAATATAGGCCCAGAAAGCTCTGATTTGTGCCAACTTCCTTGAAATCTTGTGTAATTTCTGAAATGTTTAAGCGAATAAATAGCCATCTGTTTCATCCCCACCAAAACATTTCAGTTCATATGAAGAAGTAAAGCAGAAATATATGTTTTGGAGCTACTTCCACTTTTAGAAATAATTTGTCCATTTTCCTGTATATGGCTGTAGTGGGTCGTTGTTGCTGTGAGGGCTTTTCTTAGTTGAGGGGTGGGCTTCTCATTGCTGAAGCTTCTCTTCTGGCAGAGTGCCGTCTCTGTGGTGCACATGTACTTGCAGCACGTAGGTTCAGTAGTTGCAGGTTCTAGGCTCTAGAGCATAGGCTTAGCAGTTGTGGTTCATATACTTAGTTTCTCTTTGGCAAGTGGGATCTTCCTGGACTAGGAATTGAACCTGTGTCTCCTGCATTGGCAGGCAGATCCTTTGCCACTGAACCAATAGGGAAGCCCTGGAACTACTTCTTGAATATGTTGAAGATGATCAAGGATTTCCCTTTCTAATAAAAGTAAAGGAGATTTTATAATTGGAAGCTTAGTATTTAGTTTAAGAAAATATTCATGAGCCAGGGCATAAAATCAGAAATTAAGTTTTTTTTGGTATTTTTGTTCATCTTGAAACCTAAATCTAGACTTAACTAATTGCTGGACCCTCTCTTTAGCTTATTCTAAGTTCTTTCTTAAAAGAAAGCTGTAAACGTACCCAGACGTGGATGATTTTTTAAATGATCAACTTAAAAACGTTCTAGGGATTTTTCTCCAAAGCCAGTGGCATATGTTTGGCAGTAACCACTGGATAACAGGAATGGATGGCTATATTGCCTTGGATCACCAGGGAAAATATATCCATGTGTAGCAAGGCTTCTGTCACAAAAGCTCACCGATTGGAATGAAATCAGACATTTTCCTTCCCCTCTGCTTCTCTTCCCTGGCCAGTGACTTTAAACAAGAAGCAACTTTGTCAGGTGTTGAGAGACAAAAATTGTGAAGCATATCCTAACCTGGTCAGGGACAAATTTCAAAGCAATACAATGCCTGCAAGAGAGGAGAACCGACTGAAGTTTGACTGCATTGTCTTTGAGAGATGATGGTGTCTCAGGTGGCTTCAAAGAGGCTGGGTAGGTTGCTGGTTTCTGTTGTGATATTACGCTCCTGATAAATGATGATGTTTCTATCAGACAGGCCTCAGTTTCTATGTGCTGCATGCTAAGTCGCTTCGGTTATGTCCGACTCTTTGGACCCCATGGACTGTAGCCCATTAGCCTCCTCTGTCCATAGGGTTCTCTAGGTGCAATACTGGAGTGGATTGCCATGCCCTCCTCCAGGGGATCTTCGATTTCAGGGAAAACCAAAGACCCTGTGTCTGCAAAGGAAATCTCTCTAAGAGTAACACTTACTCAGATTATTTTTGGTGGTGGCTTTCAAAGATCCTGAAGGAACTTTCATTGAAGTTTACTCTCTCAACTTAATTGCTGTGCTGATTACCTTAGATGATATCCTACTTTGTCCCTGGTCTGGAGTGTTGATCATGTGCCTAATAAGTCTGCAATTTGAAAATATTGACTTATGTAGTTTTCTAGCCAGTTGTCATTGCTGTGTTTTCATAGGTAGTGATTGGTCATGGTTATGCTTTTTTGAATTTGTGCATGTAAAATAAGGGGAAGGAGGAGAGATATCAAAATTGTAATTTGGCTTAATAATTGTTCATACAACTTTCATTATGTGTCAGGAAGTAAAACTGACTATAGCTTACAAAAAAAGCCTGGAAAGTTTGCTGCTAGAAATGTTTCCAACAGGCAAGGATTGTAGTCATATCCATTGAAATGGTGAGAGAGCAAGAATTTGGATTGAAAGTCAGTGTTTTAGTTGTATGTCTGCCTTCCAGTTATTCCTGGGCAAGTTTTTGATTACCCTGCAGGCCCAATTTTCTCGTCTCTAAAATATAACATTGAACTAGGTGATCGCAGAAGAAATTTCTGGCTGTGGGGCTTTTTGGCTAATTGTTGAGTCCTATAATAGCAGACTTATAGTCTGTGCTTATTTAGTCATAGTGGGTGGTTCTCATGAAGAAAAGAACATTTGAACAAACTGTGGCTCATTTCAGGAGTAGAGGTGAAGCCTACAGGAGCTTACAGGATTGATGCTATCAGGGTTTCCCAGCCATGAGAGTACAATGATCACTAAACATCACTAAACATCACTCTTCTGAATAAATTATACTGTGACCTCTTCAGTTATTTTCTCTCTAATTATAAAAGTAATAAATATTTGGGGAAATCAAGAAAATGTACAGCATTAGAAAGAAGAATCTCACAATTTACTTTACCCAATTCCCACTAAATAGAAATACCCATCATAAATCTAGCATATATTCTTTTTAGTCTTTTTCCTAGACATATTTTGAATAGCTAGATCCACTTATTTAGATGGTTAGAATTTGCTGCTTTTCGTTAGCAAAAGTATTTTTTCATTTAACAAAGTATTGTTTTTATTATAGCAAAAGTATTCTCCTATGTCTTTAAGAATTATCTCTATAATTAAACAACATCGTTATTATTTGGCTCTAAATAATCCTTCCTTGGACTTCGCTGGTAGCTCAGTGGTAAAGAATCTGCCTGCTAATTCGGGAGATGCAGGTTTAATCCCTGAGTCAGGAAGATCCCCTGGAGAAGGAAACGGCAACCCACTCCAGTATTCTTGCCTGAGAAATCCTATGGACAGAGGAGCCTGGTGAGCTATAGTCCATGGGGTCACAACAAAGAGTTGAGAGTGACTTAGTGACTAAACAACAACAACCCCTCCTTAGACTTAATGTTAAGGACAAACCATTATGGAGAGTGTAATATGCCAGGTACCATGCTGGGTGCTTAACATGCTGATGAATTCTCACAGTGTTCCTTTGAGAGAGGTAATATTATTGCAGTTTAGCAGGTAAGGAAGCTGAAGCTTCAGTTCAGTCGCTCAGTCGTGTCTGACTCTTTGCGGCCCCATGAATCGCAGCACGCCAGGCCTCCCTGTCCATCACCAACTCCCGGAGTTCACTCACACTCACGTCCATCGAGTCGGTGATGCCACCCAGCCATCTCATCCTCTGTTGTCCCCTTCTCCTCCTGCCCCCAATCCCTCCCAGCATCAGAGTCTTTTCCAATGAGTCAACTCTTCACATGAGGTGGCCAAAGTATTCGAGTTTCAGCTTCGGCTTCAATCCTTCCAGTGAATACCCAGGGCTGATCTCCTTTAGGATGGACTGGTTAGATTTCCTGGCAGTCCAAGGGACTCTCAAGAGTCTTCTCCAACACCACAGTTCAAAGCTTAGAGAAGTTCAATAACTTGTTCGTTATTACCATTGGTTCAGCTAAAATTGGAATCTGTCTTTCTTATCTGTGGTCTTAATCTCTGTACTGTATTTAAAATTTTTTCTATTATCAGACATTTTCTCTTACTTTTTCTNGTTCAATAACTTGTTCGTGATTACCATTGGTTCAGCTAAAATTGGAATCTGTCTTTCTTATCTGTGGTCTTAATCTCTGTACTGTATTTAAAATTTTTTCTATTATCAGACATTTTCTCTTACTTTTTCTCTAAGTAATAATATATTAAATATTTTTACAAATTCTTCTGCATTTTATGTTACATCTTTAGAATTCTAGAGGTATAAAGCTATTGGTTCAAAAGAATCTAAAGATTTTAATACACTCAGAATATATTTTCTTTGATTTTCTTTGATTCCACAGAAAATATCCATTAGATACTTTTCATGACTATACGTTGCTTTCAATGTAACATAATTGCTTCACTTCATTGTTGAATCTGATTCATTTTCTAATTTTAATTTGTTTTTTAAAAATAATTTATAAAGAATTCTTCTGCATTCTCAGTTGTACTAGGAACCATATATTTTATTTAAGAGGATAACAGCATATAGTTCTTAACCTTTATGTATTTAGTAAACTGACTGATTTTAATGTGCAAATCAAAGAAATTTCCAACAATTTTGGAAAGTTAGATATCTGCCATGCAGACTATGTTCAGGAAATTTTTATTTGTGAATATGAATAGAGAAATTCGTAGTAAGAACCTATAGTGTTTTTTGAGCATGGTTTGACATTTAAGTTTGTTATAATGGTGCTTATTTCTTCAAAATCAGTAAAATTATTAAAGCACTTAAATGTTTGCCTTTTATGTGAAAATAATGGTCATCATGACAATTATTTTCTGGTGATTACTTGTTTTTAATAATCAATTTCATGTTTTCTTTGGTTAGGTCTGCCTCTGTTGGTTCAAAGAACAATTGCAAGGACGATTGTACTTCAGGAAATAGTAGGAAAAGGTAGATTTGGTGAGGTCTGGCATGGAAGATGGTGTGGGGAAGATGTGGCTGTGAAAATATTCTCCTCCAGAGATGAAAGATCGTGGTTTCGAGAGGCAGAAATTTATCAGACGGTTATGCTGAGACATGAAAACATCCTTGGTTTCATTGCTGCTGACAACAAAGGTATTTTCAACCTAACTGAGTTCCACAAATAAAATGTTATGTTTATTATCAGAGGAGAATAAGTAATCTCTTTAATAAAATCTCCATGAAAGTCTGATTTCATTTTTGAGAAAAGAAGATGCTTTCCTTTTCTCCACAGGTAAATGTGCAATAAATGTACAAGAAAGCCATGATGACACTACAGCCAGTTTGATATTTAAAATGCTTGATGACTGGTATGGCACAGGAACTAACCAATCAGAACAGAAACTTCAACTGTAACAGAGTTCTGGGAGAACCCTTCCATGCTAGGTTTTATCCCTTTAGTTGCTGCATCATAAAAAGATCTGGAGGCATCTTGAGGGTTCCAGAGTTGCTTTGGGTGTCTAGGGCAAAGGAATACCATTGGAGGTTTTGAATAGCAGCTGTTAATTAAACAGGACAGAAATGTTTCAGTATTTTGATAATTGACACAAAAATACCAATGAACGATGGCTGAATATTCATCTTTGTTAGGACTGTACTTTCCTCTGTACATCACAATTCAACTCCAGGACTCAAGTTTCCTATGAACTTTCTTAGAATGGTCGCAAGCAAGGTAATTTTAGTGAAATTAATGTACTTTAGGTATGGTTTATATCTTGAGATTTAACATTAACAACCCCAAATGATACAACTTTCTGAGATTTGTGGAACAAGACAGATCATAATCTTTCTGGTATATAATTCAGTAGTCACATGCCCAGCAATCAGGGACTGAATATAAAGCCTGTGTATTACCTATGCTGTCTTTCTTCTTTTTGCATAGCTTTTACTCATTTGATTGTCAAATAGTTCCCTTAGAGACAAACAGAGAACAAAAGTGAGGAAAACTTGACCCAGGCAATTATTTTATTATTTGAATCAGTAATACTCATTAAGAACCTTGGAAAGGTATTGATTGTAACCTCTGTCTAAAAAACCAAATTATCTGTGGCTATTAGAAACCTACCGTTACCAGTGAAATTTAAAATCTATGGTTACTTCTATTTAATTTAAGCTTGATCATGAAAGTATTTATGATAAATTAGATAGTCAAAGAGAAGCTTATTGTTGTTATACATATGTAGTTACATTTGTTGATGCCTTGTCTTTTCTGATTTGCTAGGGAGAAGGTGAGTAAAACCAAGTAAAGCCAGGGAGAATCTTAAAAAAAAAAGATTCTTTCCAAATTCTTAACTATACTATTGAAAATGAAACATTTCTGATTAAGTTGTTAAGAACTTATACTTTTTCTGTGTAACATTGAGCTAAACTCTCTACTAATTAGCTTAATTTGCAATGTTATGAAAGTAGTAATGACTATAGTTATATGGTTTATCCTGATGGACGTAATTTAATCATTATATTTATTGGATTATAAAATAATGTGCATAAGAAAGATAACCCTTGATTGTTTCTTACTCAGTTTAACTGGTTTACCTTTGTTGATGGCCTCCTTGTCTGTGGCTTTGATTCCAAATGATCTCTAACATCACTTTCATCTTCATGCATTTCTATGTCTTTTGCAATATTTACAGTTTCACTTTTTAGTCAACTGTCTGACAAAGACATTGATACAAGAGGGCAAAGATAACCACTGGTGTTAAGCAGGGAGAGAGGTGTGAATAAGGATTAGTTTTATTAATATATGTAGTCTGTTTTTATATTAGTAAAATTTATCGTGTTATGTTGATCTTTTATTTCCTCAGAAATTTTATCACTATCTGGATTTGGAAATTAAATATTTGGATAACCAGGAGCTTTTGTATGTAAAGCACTAGGTGGAAAAATTCCTTATCAAATGTTCATTAATTATAGTTTCCTTTCACTGAGGATAAAAATTGGTCAGGATTTCCCAGGGCTATTGTAGGCATTTTATTCTGAAAGCTAAAAGGAAATCTAGGGACTCTTAACACCTAGATAATTTTTTAGGCTAATTTGTGTTCTGCTAAAAATCTTTTATAAACTGGATTAGCTTTTTGTTAAATAAGGTAAATTATTTGAAAAGGCCTAGTAATTGTGATGGTACCTAATATAAGCTTTGAAGGAAATTGTAAACTTCGTATTTTAGAGGTGAATAAGATGAACATGCTTGGAATAGTAGAGCTTTTATGATAGTAATAATACTTTGTGTAAATTCGCTATATTTCTATTTCCTATTGGTACAATCTTTCTTAAAAGCTCAAGAATAATTTATAACAAAATGCTGAGCCTGAATGCATCTCTCAGTAGTTTCTCCTATAATGTGATTGCTATTACCAGCAGGTATTGATATAGAGGGAATAAGAAACGATTGTTCAGTTGTTGGAATCAGTGCCTCACAGATTCCTATGGTGATGGTGGGTACATGTAATAGGTTCTACTCTGTCAATAGGAATTCATTGAAAATTGTCATTCTACTAACTCAGACTGTATTATCTTGAAGGAATTAACTTTGCTTTCTTAACAATACAGATATACTTTAAATGCTTCTTTCTTAACATAAACTTACAGCAACAAAATAATTTTTCTGTTAGATAATGGAACTTGGACTCAGCTTTGGCTTGTCTCTGAATATCATGAACAGGGTTCCTTATATGACTATTTGAATAGAAACGTAGTGACAGTGGCTGGAATGATCAAGCTGGCACTATCAATAGCTAGTGGTCTGGCCCACCTTCATATGGAGATTGTTGGTACACAAGGTACGTAGTTTCTAATTTTTTTTTTCTCCTTAAATATGAGGATAGAAGCACTAAGTTGTATTTTAGTGTTCTGTTGGGTTTTAGTTTACTATAAAAAGTTATCAAATGAAAAGAAACACTAAAAGTACTTTATAAGGCTGAAGGTTTCGGTATGACATAGCCAACTCTTGCCTACATACTCATCATTTTGTATACTAGCCATAATCATACTTTTATTCCTAGTGGCTCTATTGTCACCATTTAGCATATGTATCTGAGAGATCTTGCTTTGGTAGCAAATGCTCCATTCTCAGAGGTTACAAATAATTGAACTGTTTTTTAAAAAATTGGGAAGGGTAAGGTGATCTTAAAAATACTTCTATATCATGTACTTGAAAGCCAAATAATACACACTGTCTCATCTATTTATTGAGTTAATAGAGAACTGGCTCTAGAAAGTTGTTCTTGTCACTGTAGTGCTTCCCAGATTTGGATTCTTGATCCCTTTAAATGCCTAAAAATTATTGAGGACCCAAAAGTTGTGGATGTTGGTAATATCTGTTAATATTTACTATATTAGAAACTAAAATTGAGAGATTTTAAAATATTTATTAATTTACTTAAAGTATAATAATTAATATTAAAATAACAGTTTAAAAACATAATTTTATAATATAAAACCCAATCTAGCTAAAGTAATGGTTTTGTTTTACACATTTGCAAATCTCCTTAATATCTGGATTTTCATACCTGTTCTTCATTTAGTCTTCCCCAGTATATTGTTATTGGTTAAAGTGTATAAAGAAAAGATGACATCACACAGATATGTCATTGGAAAAGAGCTTTGAGGACCCCCAGGGATCTTTGGGACAAATTTTAGGACTTCTGGTCTAGGATAATAAAAGTTTGAAACATGTTTTTTAGGAGAATATTTGCTATGTTCTTATGTGGATGTAACAATGCTAATACTTTCCCTATTCAACAAATATTTATTAGTGGTTACTAAATGTCACCTAGTATCCTAAGCAAGGAGGAATGGTGATGAGTAAGACATAACCACTATCTTATGTAGCCTACAATCTACTTGAGTGTGACAAATAATGCCTATAAATAAATAAGATAACTCACGATAAAAGCTATGAAGAAGGCAAAACAGGGGTAGTCTGATGAGGGTGAATTGGGATGTTGATTAGGGGATCAGGGAAGACCTTTCTTAGAAGGTAACATCTGAGCCAAGTCTTTTAAAATGAATCCATTTGGAGAGATTCAGTCTTCAGTAATGGAAAAAGTGAATATATCTATCTTATGCTTTGTAGGTAAACCTGCTATTGCTCATCGAGATATAAAATCAAAGAATATCTTAGTGAAAAAATGTGAAACTTGTGCCATAGCAGACTTAGGGTTGGCTGTGAAGCATGATTCAATACTGAACACTATTGACATACCTCAGAACCCTAAAGTAGGAACCAAAAGGTAAGACAACATACTTTGGAAGCATATGTTGTTTAGTTGCTAAGTCGTGTTTGATTCTTTGCTATATCATGCACTGTAGCCCACCAGGCTCCTTTGTCCATGGCGTTTCCCAGGCAAGAATACTGGAATAGGTTGCCATTTTCTACTCCAAAGACTTATGACTGCCCCATAAACATGAATGCCTGGGATATGTGTTTAGAGAGGAGGGCAGCATATACACCATCATTAGGCCTAAGAAAGCAAAAATTCTTCTCTGGTTAACTGAGAAATCAGTGGCACAATGGCTATAAAGCAAGGAGAGTTGGCATTTAATCATACAGAAAGTAGCTATTTGGGTGGGGAATCAGTATAGAGGAATGATGGAATTGATGGTGATATATTACCTTTAGTGTGCCACATCTGAGAATATATTTTCTTACAGAGAGGAGGGAAAAGAAACCACATAAGCAAGGTATAGCTCCTCTAAAGCCTCTATATTTCATAAATGAATTGAAATTCAAGGCTAGTTGTGTATATTCAAACTCTAAACAATAGATATAGAATCAATATACAGACAAGTAAGGGACTCTTACAATGAATATATATATGTGCTATTGTATAGCAAACACCCTCTTCCAACAACGCAAGAGAAGACTCTACACATGGACATCACCAGATGGTCAACACCAAAATCAGATTGATTATATTCTTTGCAGCCAAAGGTGGAGAAGCTCTATACAGTCAACAAAAACAAGACCAGGAGCTGAGTGTGGCTCAGATCATGAGCTCCTTATTGCCAAATTCAGACTTAAATTGAAGAAAGTAGGGAAAACCACTAGACCATTCAGGTATGACCTAAATCAAATGCCTTATGATTATACAGTGGAAATGAGAAAAGATTTAAGGGACTAGATCAGATAGATAGAGTGCCTGATGAACTATGGACTGAGGTTCGAGACACTGTACACCAGACAGGTATCAAGACCATCCCCATGGAAAAGAAATGCGAAAAAGCAAAATGGCTGTCTGGGNATGAGAAAAGATTTAAGGGACTAGATCAGATAGATAGAGTGCCTGATGAACTATGGACTGAGGTTCGAGACACTGTACACCAGACAGGTATCAAGACCATCCCCATGGAAAAGAAATGCGAAAAAGCAAAATGGCTGTCTGGGAAGGCCTTACAAATATCTGTGAAAGAAGAGAAGTGAAAAGCCGAGGAGAAAAGGAAAGATATAAGCAACTGAATGCAGAATTCCAAAGAATAGCAAGAAGAGATAAGAAAGCCTTCCTCAGCGATCGGTGCAAAGAAACAGAGGAAAACAACAGAATGGGAAAGACTAGAGATCTCTTCAAGAAAATTAAGAGATA
>SJYV01042532.1:0-10886 GCA_006410875.1 Neotragus pygmaeus
ATTCTTGAGAGTCCTTTGGACTGCAAGGAGATTCAACTAGTCCATTCTAAAGGAGATCAACCCTGGGATTTCTTTGGAAGGAATGATGCTAAAGCGGAAACTCCAGTACTATGGCCACCTCATGGGAAGAGTTGACTCATTGGAAAAGACTCTGATGCTGGGAGGGATTGGGGGCAGGAGGAAAAGGGGACGATAGAGGTTGAGATGGCTGGATGGCATCACGGACTCGATGAACGTGAGTCTGAGTGAACTCCGGGAGATGGTGATGGACAGGGAGGCCTGGCGTGCTGCGATTCATGGGGTCACAAGGAGTCGGACATGACTGAGTGACTGAACTGAACTGAACTGATGTATGTATATATGTATATATATATAAAACATTTATTAACTTTTAATTAAGGATAAATACAATACTGTTAGCTTCTGTCATACAACAACATGAAATATATAAATATACATGTAAAACTGAATTACATTGCTGTACACCTGAAACCATCACAACATTGTAAATCAACTGTGCTTCTATTTAAAAAAGATAGATACATTAATATATTTAAAAATTATTCTATGAAAATGTTCCTTTCATCAGATTTTTCTCCCAATCAGAGTCTTCTGGGTTATGTTTTAACTGAAAGTTGACAAATCTGTAGTTTGTACTCAAGTTAATTTGTCTCAAGAACTCTGACATTTATTTTTACATCATGACTTTGTGTCTGATCTGCCACATTTTTTACAATGCATTTACTACTTCATATAAATTATACAAAGTAGAGGTTTGGTCTGCATCAGCTCTCAGCCACTGCTGTGCAAGATTTTTGGAAGAAAAAAAAAAGAGAGAGAAATGAGCCCATCTCTGTAGCTCATTTGGGGAGAATATTATTTAAATTTGTTCTTACTGTAAGGCTGAAATTAATCTTGATTTCCCGTCAAATGTACAGGGATTTTACAATATAGTTCATAATAGTATCTAATTCCTCTAGGGTAGCAGTTAAGATAAACAAGTCACAGACAATGTTTATCTATAAATATAGCAGATGGTGTGGGACTGAGGTCGGTTATTAACTCTGCCGACTTTAATTTCATGGTTATAAAACACAGTAAGCCTCACTGTTTATAAAAGGTGGGGGACAATCTCCAATGGGCTTCAGTAGCCAAGAAACCCTCTGTAACATTAATCTCTTCTAACTGATATTTGGTATTCTCCTAGGGTACAATATTTAAGATTGGGGAGTGACTGCTAGTCACATTAAAATTTTCACTGGGATCATTAGCTAGCAGTTCTGTCATTGATCTATTATAACTTTGTTAATGAGTTCCATGTGAGTGAAATTTAGTGAATGAGACAATTCTTTCTAATCCTTACTAGGTAAGGCTTAGGCTGTTTAACAATTACCTTAGGCTGTTATATATCTAAAAGATAGCCTGATTAATCAAAATCCTACCTTTTTTCTAATATAAAGATGCATTGTAATACCTAACTAGGCAACATGTACTGAGGGGTAGAATTTCATAAAGGAAAACCATAGCATCATTTGAATAATCAGACAATGTACATTACATACATTTACAATTAGTTAATGAATCACCTAAAAAGTCACAAAACACCATAGAATTTGAAGGAGAAGCAAAATAATGTATGCTTAATATTCCAATTTACTTAAATACAAAATTTAATTATGATCACTTATCTTCCTTGGTGGCTCAGACGGTAAAGCGTCTGCCTATAATGCGGGAGACCCAGGTTCAATCCCTGGGTCGGGAAGATCTCCTGGAGAAGGAAATGGTAACCTACTCCAGTATTCTTGCCTGGAAAAATCACAAAACACCATAGAATTTAAAAGATAAGCAAAATAATGTATGCTTAACATTCCAATTTACTTAAATATAAAATTTAATTATGATCACTTAGTTCACTAAACATCTGTATGTTTAACTTGACTGAAATTAATTCTTCCCCCCAAAACACCACTGTTATTAAAACAAAATCAAAATAGCTCAATTTTTCCATTCTGAGTTTCTAGAGAAAAACAGATTTTATAACCACAAAAGTGAAAAAACATCAAAAGCTGTACTATTGCTTTTACATACAGAAGAGGTTGATTTTTCACTTCCTAAGAAGGTCAGACTTCCATAAATATGTGATAATCTGATAGGTGAGTTGGGGATTAAAACCGTCTTGAGCTAAAAATGTCTTAACAGTTAATGTCTGAACTATGTGCTAATGTCTTAACTCCTTGAGAATGAGTTTTCAGTGACAAAATTCTCAGGTACCTTTCTAGCTCTTATATTAGGCTGCTTCTCCTGCACCTACCGTGATCGTTTTATTACTGATCTCAAACAGTCTGGTTCCTGTGATTTCTACCAAGTATTCAGGGTGGACCTCACACTTTGGCTGCAAGGAGCTGGCTCCTGACAGCATCAGTCCTGGACAGAGTGAGGACTAAATGGGACTGTTGGTTAACATGTCTTCTCTCCTTTCCCACTCAGCGTCTGTTGTCACTGGATGAAATACCCTGTTTATCTGATACACTCACTTCTGCAAAAAAAAAAAAAAAAATCTATCCACTCAGACTTCTGGGTCTCAAAATGTGTGAAACATCTGTAACAGAAGATAGCAAACTCTCTCTCAAGTGGAGGCGCTACCTCAGTTTCCTTTGTTTTTCTTTTCTTTCTTTTTTTTTTTTTAAGCCTTAAAACCCATCTGAACCATTATCATTAAAGAAATTGTTATTGGTATGTTTGACATACATGTTTGTGTCAACTTGAATCAAAACTAGAGGTGATTTCACTTCAAAGTTATCAATAAAATCACCTAAACCAGAGCTCAGTTAAGTCCAAAGGTCCAAAGCTCGCACCTTCTTGTGTTATGAGTTGTGAAGTGGGGGTGGAATACATTTAGGACAAAATGGACAAGAAGAAGAGGGCTACAGACTGGTCAAGAGGACCCCTGACTCTTTGTGACCCCATGGACTGTAGCCTGCCAGGTTCCTCTGCCCATGGGATTCTCCAGGCAAGAACACTGGAGCGGGTTGCTATGCCCTTCTCCAAAGGATCTTCCCAACCCAGGGATCGAACCCAGGTCTCCCACATTGCAGGCAGATTCTTTACCATCTGAGCCACCAGGGAAGCTCTTAAATAAGGCAAAAATATGTAAAGCCAATATAAAGTGAAGTGGTTCAAAAAGGGGGACAGATTAGGGCAATGAGCAAAACCAGATACTGAAGTGTCTAGGTAGAGAGTTGAGCAGAGTGACTGGTTTAGGGACTCCCCTGAGGGTCTAAAAATTCATAAATACAGTGGGTCGTGGGGAAATGTGCACTCAATCACTCTTGTAATGAAGGAATGCTTTTCAGTATCCCAATGTGCAGCCTTAAATTATTGTATTTTTTTCCTAATCTATGCATAAGGTAAAATGAACTGTATTATAAAATACAATCATTACTCCAGTAATATTTTTTAAAAGCAACTTAATTATGCAGTTATTTGATTAAAGGTGAAAAAGGCTGTTAAAATTGAATAAAAGTGTTCCCCCATTTACCCAAATCTATCATATCAATATTATATTAAAATAGCATCATAGAAATAAATTGTTGCGTATAAAGCAAATTACAACCCACGGGATAAAAATAATGCATGACTTTGATATACTTTCACCTCATGTTCATTGTTTTCTTTCAGATTATCTGACCCTGTCTAAGGTCAAAGGCGTTGCGTTGCAAAAAGGAAATAATGCAAAGGAGATAACTCTCAGTGGATTTCATCCCCCCTTCAATGGTCAGTTAAAAATCCATCCTCTGGTGCTTGCCTCAGCAGCACATATACCAAAAGTCCACCCCCTAAAATATCTTTAGTGTTCATTCTCTCTACAAATCCAGTACTTCATAAAACATCTTTTACTTCTAGGAGAAGTCATCTATGCCATCATGTGCATGACGGCCACCTGTGGGATCCTTCTCCTGGTGATGGTCAAACTGAGGTAAGTGGATGCAGTTCACAGGGAGGGGCTGTAAGGGGACCAGCCCTGTGAGGCCACATGCTGGAGCGGCAGAGCTCAGCCGGGCCGAGAAGCAGTGCTCCTCCCTTAAGACATGGGAATCTTGGGATGGGTCTGTGAGGACGTTACCCTGTCTTCATGTGTAAGGGAAGTGTGATCACACTGGATGATTCACACTGCATTTTATAAGCACATATGCATCGTTCTTCCAGTGAAATGGCTCTCACTCTTTCCCCTGGTTTTCCTACGAAATCCAAATTGAATTTTGCTGCATTCCTTATTCAGATCCCTTGCAGGATTAAGCTGCTCACATAATGGACCTGTTGTGTATTTCACACACTTTATATTTACCTGAAGATATAGTCTTTAATTTCTTATAAGCTGAGTTTTATTCTTATTTTTGAATAACTCAGTTATTAAGTGAGGTATGAAATGAGGCCTCATCAGGCACCTTAAAAGAACTTTTTCCTGTTGCCTGACTTAATTTACTTTTTCCAAATCTTCTCTTTCTTGGCTGTCTTCGCTGTGAATGTGAGACCTTAGGTTAAAGATATATCAATTGTAGATGTCTAAATGTCCAGGTTTTAAAATTTATAAACTTTACACTTTATTTAACACTTATTTAAACTTTACACAAACTATTTAACACTTACAAAGAGATATCAAGTGGTGTTCATTTGCTTATTTTTAATTAAAATAATAAGCCATAAGTAATGTATTTGGTATTTAAATACCAATGATGTTCATTTGCTTATTAATGATACAAATGTATATGAAGTGAAAGTGAAAATCACTCAGTCATGTCCAACTGTTTGTGACCCTATGGACTATGCAGTCCATGGAATTCTTCGTATATACAAACATGTATATTTTTGTATAATTTGACTATCCTAAATTTTAATGAAAAATATATATTATATTAAGTGTGTGTGCATATGTATATGATATATATACATGCACCTAAAATGTATTTATCAGTAAAATTAGGCCTGAGGGCAGCAGAGGCAGTGGACGTTTATCTCATGATTCTCAGAGAACAAGATTCAGTAAACTTGATGATGCTGGCACACCTGTGGCCCCTCAGACTTCAAGGACTCCACGACCAGAGAGACCAAGCGCAAGACTTAGTAGGGAGGCATGTGGTGGCAGCAAGGGGTCGGGCACATGATCAGCATATGCTCTATTTACAGGCACTCAAGCTTACTTATTTTTAAATGTAATCCCAGGTAAACATATTCATTCCCCTGTTGGATCCAGCTCCTCTAACCATTTCATTTGATGCTGACCAATATCAATACCAAACTGTTTTTCTTCAAGACCTTAAAAGTTGTATTTGTATGAAAAGATATTCTTTGAGTTCCAAGATACAGTTTAAAGGCCAAAGTATTAGAGTCAATTTCAAGGGGGGAAAATAGCATTTGGAATTTATTAAACCTTCCTTTGTTTGGTTTAGAATATTTGAAAGCATGGTTCAGTTACTGGGCTTGCCTAGATACTCCATCACAGAGGACTGATGGAGAGAAGCATAACAAACTTTCCAGCTTAGCAAAACCCTTACAGGTCCTCAATCTTTACTTTTTAGCCATGCACGTAAAGTATAAAATTCACATCTGCCGCCTGGGCCCAGGGCTTTTTTACAGATTACTCTTGTGTTTCAGGTAAATAAGGCCCATGACTATTCAAAATTTCCTATGTATCAGCTGTTAACTTCTCTTTTCTTACTCGCATTAGAAAGGCACGTTCCTTTACTGGATGACAATGAGAGTCATCTTGAGTTGAATGTAGTATGTATTAAAAAACAAATTTCATATTATTATTACTTATATGATTAACAATACAATAATTATACTATAATATTAATGTTATTAATAATATAGCTTATTATGTATTATAATATTTAACTATGTTATATCATATTTTATATTATATTTAGTTATAACTTGCTTTCCATGCAATTTAAAATTGATTCTTACATGGATCTGAAAGATCCAGACCCAGTGTTAAAAAAAGAGAAAAGTAAAAGCCATCATGGAAAGAAGGAATAAAATTAAACAGAAGCATCAGTAACCACAATACCTGTGTCAACTCACACTGGAGATCAATAATGCTTTCTTCATGAAAGTAGGCTGCTTGCCACTTACCTGATAGGCAAATCTAATCCATGTGAACACTTGTTTGTATGCAGTAAAGATTTAGGGTTTTTGCATTTGTTTTGTGTTATACTAAATCAAAACAGCTCTAAATCTTCAAAGAATTGTGCAATGAAGCCAATAACTAAAAATTTAAATATGTGAGAAAAAAGACTCTCTTTATTTATTTATTTTTTAAATTATTACTTGGAGAACATAGTTAAATGCATGATACTTAGACCTTAAATATTCTATTTTTTAAAAACTTTACTTTCNAACAGCTCTGAATCTTCAAAGAATTGTGCAATGAAGCCAATAACTAAAAATTTAAATATATGAGAAAAACGACTCTCTTTATTTATTTATTTTTAAAATTATTACTTGGAGAACATAGTTAAATGCATGATACTTAGACCTTAAATATTCTATTTTTTAAAAACTTTACTTTCAAAAATTTTATTATCTTCCTCTTCAGGCACAGAAACGAACCAAAAATATAAGCACAGACACATTTGTAAAATCCTTAAAATGGCATATTGTTGACTTTTACTTTTGTTTTTGTATAGAACCTCCAGAATATTGAATCAAAACAAGAGATCCTTCATCAACCCAAATACCTGGCAGACTCATGATTCATTAAGAGTCACGGATCATTAACAATTACCTTTGTTAAAGCAAGTCAACAGAATATCCTTTCCATCCTCAAAGAAAATGTTAGGGCAGATTTAATGATCCTGGATCATCAAATATGTTCATGTAAGGTATAGTAATTGGTATGATGTTAGATTTGTTTTTTCTTAAGAAAAAATTCAAGCATAAATTTACAGTTATATCTTTTGTGACACTGGTATAGAATTACAGAATTATCCTTGAAGCCAAAAATTGTTATTCTAAATTACAGTCTGCATGATATGTTTAATAGTAAATTTGAGTCCATATGAGAGTATTTGGTTGTGTTTCATAATGTAACATTTTATAGTTAACAGGTTTTTTTTCTGATCAATTTTATAAATGCCTATTAATTTGCCAAAAGGAAAAATGCTAACAAAAAATCCAGTATATTTGTTATTTGTATATTCATTCCCAAATCATCAACCAAATCATTAGCATTGACTTTAAGTTTCTAAATATGCTTGATCAGATGATTAGTTGTAAAAATCACGTTATATTTTGGGCTTTGTAATTTTAATATTGTTGAACTTTTTAACTTGATGTCTTTATGTCGTGTTCAAAAAGATATAAAGTAACTACACTGGTTGAAAAAAATCAATGTGCATTTCAATGACATATTTCATTTGTAAATTTAATTTTTTCTATGCTAACTTTTACTGAGCTTCTGCAATATAAAGTAACATCATAATTATTACTTTCTGTAGTGTTACTATATAGCTACTTTAGGCCTGACTTGACATCTGAATATAATTATGAACAGAAAATTGTGGAAAAGATGTTTGTTAGGTTTTTGATACATATGTGCTGTTCAACTGTCTACAATCACATAATTAACCCATTGCTAAGAAAAAACATGAGCTTGTTTTATCTGTAGTGACACAGAGGTTCAAATATTCAAGAACAAGAACATATATTTAGTGATATGTTTACAATTAAAAGTCAAACATTTTCTACCTGCTTGGTAGCATATCTATTGCTATTCACTATGCGAAGAGTTGACTCGTTGGAAGACTTTGATGCTGGGAGGGATTGGGGGCAGGAGAAGAAGGGGACGACAGAGGATGAGATGGCTGGATGGCATCACTGACTTGATGGATATGAATCTGGGAGTTGGTGATGGACAGGGAGGCCTGGCATGCTGCGATTCATGGGGTTGCAAAGAGTCAGACATGACTGAGCGACTGAACTGAATACATCAGGTCAAATTGTCTGCTGCTGCGAAGTCGCTTCAGTTGTGTCCAACTCTGTGCGATCCCACAGACAGCAACCCACCAGGCCCCTTTGTCCCTGGGACTCTCCAGGCAAGAACAATGGAGTGGATTGCCATTTCCTTCTCTAATGCACGAAAGTGAAAAGTGAATGTCAAGTCGATCAGTTGTGCCCGGCTCTTAGCGACCCCATGGACTGCAGCCCATCAGGCTTCTCTGTCCGTGGAATTTTCCAGGCAAGAGTACTGGAGTGGGGTGCCATTGCCTTCTCTGTCAAATTGTCTACATTCAATTAAATCTAAAATTAACATTTGGCAGTGTTTAGCTGGAGTAACGGAAAAGCCAGTCTTTATCATTTCAGACAGTGAAGAATAATATTCAGTGAGTCACAAAACTCCTTCAAAGAGCTTTCCATATTCCAGAGGCTGTTCACTGTCTTAGTTACATCAGTTCAGTTCAGTCACTCAGTGCTGTCTGACTCTTTGTAACCCCATGAACTGCAGCATGCCAGGCCTCCCTGTCCATCACCAACTCCCGGAGTCTACCCAAACCCATGTCCATCGAGTTGATGATGCCATCCAACCATCTAATCCTCTGTCATCCCCTTCTCCTCCTGCCCTTAGTTACATAAGAGAAGGTAAATAGTACTTTCCATCCCCTAGTCACTGCCATTTAAGTCAGGCTTGCTAAAGCCTGAGAACAGACTGCTCTCCAGAAAACAGAGGGAAGAAATCAAGTTGTTTTTAGAAATATGTTTGTGTTGAATATAGAAGAATGGGGGATAGAGTGTAAAATAATAACTGAGGGTTAAAAAGATTAAGCAATTTCTTGTAGTCTCACAGTGGTCAACAAAAAATTTAGTAATTGAACACCGATAGAGCAGATTTCAGAATCTTTTATCTTAAATCTTAAACTCTACTGCCAGTTTCTCATCCAAGCTGTAATCATGCCATTTTTGCACATAAACAACCAGGAAATAGTTGCTTCAAATAATCTTCTCTGAAGTACTGCATTTATCAATTTACATTACTTGTCTAGTAATTAGATGCTTTTACCTGTAATAAATCCCATGGACAGAAGAGTCTGGCAGGCTGTGGTCCATATGGTCACAAAGAGTCTGACATGACTGGCTTAGCACACACCCACCCCTCTGATAAAATGCCTTAAGCAATAAGGAATACATAACAGTTCCTATATCAAGAGTTCCAAAATAGAATATCTCAAGGATCAGTTGATTTCACCATTTAGTGAGAAATTCTAGGATTCAAATTTTTCTTTTCCACTATTGTCATAGTCAGTGAATGACTGACATAGGTCAAGCTTCATAAGAAGATATGGACATCAGTTCAGTTCAGTTGCTCAGTTGTGTCTGACTCTTTGCGACCCCATGGACTGCAGCACACCAGGCCTTCCTGTCCATCACCAACTCCGGGAGTTTACTCAAATTCATGTCCATCAAGTTGGTTATGCCATCCACCATCACATTCTCTATCATCCCCTTCTCCTCCCACCTTCAATCTTTCCCAACATCAGAGTCTTTTCAAATGAGTCAGTTCTTCCCATCATATGACCAAAGTATTGGAGTTTCAGCTTTAGGATCAGTCCTTCCAATGAATAGTAAGGATAGATTTCCTTGTTCCAAGATTGACTTGTTTGATCTCCTTTCAGTCCAAGGGACTCTCAAGAGTCTCCTCCAACACCACAGTTCAGAAGCATCAGTTCTTTGGAGTTCAACTTTCTTTATAGTCCAACTCTCACATCCATACATAACTAGTGGAAAAAAACATAGCTTTGACTAAATGGACCTTTGTTGACAAAGTGATGTCTCTGCTTTTTAATATGCTGTCTATGTTGGTCATAGCTTTTCTTCCAAGGAGCAAGCATCTTTTAATTTCATAGCTGCAGTCACCATATGCAGTGATTTGGGAGCCCCCAAAATAAAATCTCTCAATATTTCCATTGTTTCCCCATCTATTTGCCATGTAGTGACGGGACCAGATGCCATGATCTTAGTTTTCTGATGGTTGAGTTTTAGGCCAACTTTTTCAATCTCCTCTTTCACTTTCATCAGGAGGCTCTTTAGTTCTTCACTTTTTGCCAAGTGTGGTGTCATCTACATATCTAAATTTATCCATATTTCTCACAGCAATCTTGATTCCAGCTTATACTTCATCTAGCCTGGTATTTTGCATTATGCACTCTCCATATAAGTTAAATAAGGAAGATGATGATACACAGCCTTCTCTTATTCCTTTCCCGATTTGGAACCAGTCTGTTGTTCCATGTCCAGTTCTAACTGTTGCTTCCTGACCTGCATACAGATTTCTCAAGAGGTAGGTCAGGTGTCTAGTATTCCCATCTCTTTAGGAATATTACACAGTTTATAGTGATCCACATAGCCAAAGGCTTTTGCATAGTCAGTAAAGCAGAAATAGATGTTTTTTCTGGAATTCTCTTGCTTTTTTGATGATCCCATGGATGTTGGCAAATTGATCTCTGGATCCTCTGCCTTTTCTAAGTCCAGCTTGAACATCTGGAATTTCACCATTCACGTACTATTNGGCTTTTGCATAGTCAGTAAAGCAGAAATAGATGTTTTTTCTGGAATTCTCTTGCTTTTTTGATGATCCCATGGATGTTGGCAAATTGATCTCTGGATCCTCTGCCTTTTCTAAGTCCAGCTTGAACATCTGGAATTTCACCATTCACGTACTATTGAAACCTGGCTTGGAAAATTTTGAGCATTACTTTACTAGTGTGTGAGATGAGTGCTATTGTGTGATAGTTTGAACATTCTTTGTCATTGTCTTTCCTTGGGATTGAAATGAAAACTGACCTTTTCCAGTTCTGTGGCCACTGCTGAGTTTTCCAAATTTGCTGGCA
>SJYV01042533.1:0-10455 GCA_006410875.1 Neotragus pygmaeus
TTAAAAAAAAAAAAAAACTAAGAAATACAAACACCTGGAGATTAAACAACACATTTCTAAATAACCAACAGATTACTAAAGAAATCAAAAGGGAAATCCAAAAATTTCTAGAAACAAATAACAATGAAAACAAACTCAAAACCTATGGAATGCAACAAAAGCAGTTGTAAGAGGGAAGTTTATAGCAATACAATCATACTTCAAGAAACAAGAGAAACATTGAATAAACAACCTAACTTTACACCTAAAACAATGGGAAAAAGAAGAAGAAGAAGAAGAACAACAACAACAACAAAAACAAAAACACCAAAATTAGTAGAAGGAAAGAAACCACAAAGATCAGAGCAGAAATACATGAAAAATAAATGAAAGATCTAGCCCAGCATTTCTCACGATGTATTCTGCATGTAAGTTAAATAAGCAGGGTGACAATATTCAGCCTTGACGAACACCTTTCCTGATTTGGAACCAATCTGTTGTTCCATGTCCAGTTCTAACTATTGCTTCTTGACCTGCATATATATATTTCAGGANACAATAGCAAAGATAGATGAAATGAAAAGCTGGTTCTTTGAGAAAATAAACAAAATTGGCAAACCTTTAGCCTGACTCGTCAAGAAAAAAACAAGAGAAGAATTAAATCAACAAAATTAGAAATGAAAAAGGTGAGGTTGCAAGAGACAATACAGAAATACAAAGGATTATGAAACTATTGTGAACAATTACATGGCAATAAAAAGGATAACCTTGAAGAAATGGACAGATTCTTAGAAAAGTTCATCTTCCAAGACTGAATCCGGAAGAATTATGAATTACAAACAATCCAATTTCAAGCACTGAAATTGAAGCTGTGATAAAAAAAATCTCCCAAAAAAACAAAAGCCCCAGGACCAGATGGCTTTGCAGGAGAAGTCTATCAAACATTTAAAGAAGAGCCAATGCCTATCCTTCTGAAACTCATTCAAAAAATTGTAGAGGAAGGAACACTTCCAAACTCATTCTATGAGGCCACCGTCACCCTGATACCAAAACCAGACAAAGACAACACACACAAAAAGAAAACTACAGGCCAATATCACCGATGAACATAAATGCAAAAATCCTCAACAAAATTTTAGCAAACAGAATTCAGCAACACATTGAAAAGCTCATACACCATGATCAAATTGGATTTATTCCAAGGATGTAAGGATTCTACAATATAAACAAATCAATCAATGTGACACTATATTAACAAACAGAAAGATCAAAAACCATATGATAATCTCAGTAGATGCAGAAAAAAAACTTTGACAAAATTCAGCACCCAGTTATGATTAAAACTCTTTAAAAAAAATGGGCATANCAAGGATTCTACAATATAAACAAATGAATCAATGTGACACTATATTAACAAACAGAAAGATCAAAAACCATATGATAATCTCAGTAGATGCAGAAAAAAAACTTTGACAAAATTCAGCACCCAGTTATGATTAAAACTCTTAAAAAAAAATGGGCATAGAAGGAGCCTACCTCA
This sequence comes from Neotragus pygmaeus, assembly GCA_006410875.1. NCBI lineage: Eukaryota > Metazoa > Chordata > Mammalia > Artiodactyla > Bovidae > Neotragus > Neotragus pygmaeus. Next base: position 1,520 of record SJYV01042533.1, read on the forward strand.
GTATAGGAAAGGCCATATATGATAAGCCTACAGCAAACATTATTCTCCATGGTGAAAATCTGAAAGCATTCCCCCTAAGATCAGGAACAATACAAATGTGTGCACTTTCACCACTACTATTCAACATAGTTCTGGAAGTCCTAGGCACAGCAATCAGAGAAGAAAAAGAAATAAAAGGAATCCAGATCAGAAAAGGAGAAGTAAACCTCTCACTATTTGCAGATGATATGATACTGTACATAGAAAACCCTAAAGATAGCATCAGAAAATTACTAGAGCCAATCAGTGAATTTAGCAAAGTTGCACAAAGCAAAAGCAATACACAGAAATCACTTGCCTTTCTATATACCAACATTGAAAAATCAGAAAGAGAAATTAAAAAATCAATCCCATTCACCATGGCAACAGAAATAATTAAATATCTAGGAATAAACTCACCCAAGGAGACAAAAGAACTGTACACAGAAAATTATAAGACACTGATAAATGAAATCAAAGACAACATAAACAGATGGAAAGATAGTCCATGTTACTGGGTAGGAAGAATCAATATTGTGAAAATGACTGTACTACAAAATGCAATCTACAGGTTCAATGCTATCCCTCTCAAATTACCAATGACATTTTTAACAGTACTAGAACAAAAAATCCACAATTCATATGGAAAAAAAGACCCTGAATAGCCAAAGCAGTCTTAAGAAAGAAGAATGGAGCTGGAGGGATCAACCTTCCTGATTTCAGATTATACTGCAAAGCTACAGTCATCAAGACAGTATGGTACTGGCACAAAAAAAGAAATGTAGACCAATGGAATAAGATAGAAAGCCCAGAAATAAACCCATGCACCTATGGATATCTTATTTTTGACAAAGGAGGAAAGAATATACAATGGGCAAAAACAGCCTCTTCAATAAATGGTGCTGGGAAAACTGGACAGCTACATGTAAAAGAATGAAATTAGATCACTTCCTAACACCATGCACAGAGATAAACTGAAAATAAATTAAAGACCTAAATGTAAGACCAGAAACTATAAAATTTTTAGAAGAAAACATAAGCAGAACACTCCATGACATAAAGCAAAGCATGATCCTCTACAACCCACCTCCTAGAGTGATGGAAATAAAAACAAAAGTAAGCACGTGGAACCTGACTAAACTTAAAAGCTTCTGCACAACAAAGGAAACTATAAGAAGGTGAAAAGACAACCCTCAGAATGGGAGAAAATAAGAGCAAATGAAAAAAACGGATGAAGGATTAATTTCCAAAATATACAAGCAGCTCATACAACTCAATACCAGAAAAACAAACAACCCAGTCAAAAAGTGGGGAAAAGACCTAAACTGACATTTCTCCAAAGAAGACATACATATTGCTAGCAAACACATGAAAAGATGCTCAACATCACTCATTATTATGAGACTGATGCCTTACCACTTGGCTACTGCGCCTGTGTTGCATCACTCGTTATTAGACAAATGCAAATCAAAACAACAATGAGATATCACCTCAGACTGGTCAGAATGGCCATCATCAAAAAGTCTACAAACAATAAATGCTGGAGAGAGTGTGGAGGAAAGGGGACACTCTTGCACTGTTGGTGAAATGTAAATTGATACATCCACTATGGAAGATGGTATGGAGATTCCTTAAAAAACTAGGAATAAAACCACCATATGACTCAGCAATCCCACTCCTAGGCATATACCCCGAGAATACCAAAATTGCAAAAGACCCATGTATCCCATTGTTCATTGCAGCACTATTTACAATAGCTAGAACATGGAAGCAACTTAGACGTCCATCGACAGATGAATCGATAAAGAAGTTCTGGTACATATACACAATGGAATACTACTCAACCATTAAAAGGAACAGATTTGAGTCAGTTTTAATGAGGTAGATGAACCTGGAACCTATACAGAGTGAAGTAAGTCAGAAAGAGAAAGATAAATATCATATTCTAACACATATACACAGAATCCATAAAAATGGTACTGAATAATTTATTTACAGGGCAGCAATGGAGAGACAGACATAGAGAATAGACTTATGGACATGAGGAGAGGGCAGGAGAGGGGAAATGTATGGAAAGAGTAAGATGGAAACTTATATTACCATGTGTAAAATAGATAGCCAATTGGAATTTGTCGTATGGCTCAAGAAACAAACAGGGGCTCTGTATCAATCTAGAGGGGTGGGATGGGGAGGGAAATGTGAAGGAGGTTCAAAAGGGAGGGGATATATGTATATCTATGGCTGATTCATGTCGAGGTTTGACAGAAAACAACAAAATTCTGTAAAGCAATTATCCTTCAATAAAAAAAATTTTAAAAGTACTATGGTGTCAGGGTAACATCTGTTTTTCCTTTTAACTCTATGAAAATACAAGGTTCCTTATAACCTAGGGATTCCCAGTGAGATTTGTATTTAGATTAAAGAAAACTTTGAGTTCTTTTGCGCACTATTATCAATGAAATATTTATAGCAAATTATAGTATAAGGTAAGACTTCCACTGTGTGGCCAACTAACTTATTTGTAGGGCCATAGAACATAAAGCATAAATTGGAGGGAACTGGAAGTCATTGGCCTAAAAGTCAGGAATCTTCCAAGCTTTCTTGAGGAAGATTATCCACTCTCAGCCTTACCTAGTCCAGTGAGAGCAGCTTCCCAATCTCCAGGAAGGTGATTCCATTCTAGGACAGCACTTCCACTGCTTAGCATTACACTACTGCTTTTGTCAAAGCCCTAACAATAGCTTGCAATGATGTAGCTTATTTTCAACTAGTCCAGAGATTTTACCTTTTACCAGAAGGATTAATTGCCTATAGGATACTCCCAAAACTAACTAAAAATTCACCTGAAGTTCTAGACAAAGAGCCAGTCACTCACATTAGGCTCAGGCTTACACCTCCCAGTCCTCNTGTAGCTTATTTTCAACTAGTCCAGAGATTTTACCTTTTACCAGAAGGATTAATTGCCTATAGGATACTCCCAAAACTAACTAAAAATTCACCTGAAGTTCTAGACAAAGAGCCAGTCACTCACATTAGGCTCAGGCTTACACCTCCCAGTCCTCTCCAGTTTCCAGTATCCATCACATGCTTTACCTCAGCGGTCCTTCCAAAGACTACTGCAGAAAAAGTCAGGGCAGTATTGATAGCCATCAAGAGAAAAGAAGTCTTAGTAGAGAAAGGTGATGAATCCCAAACTACATGCACATGGGAATGGCCAAATGTATTGCTCTTCATCCTATTGGAGACACCAATTGTCTCGCTGTCCACACTGCATGTTTGCTGAACCCAGGGGAGGCAAGGCATGAGCTAAGAGTCTAGAAGGAGACTCAAGGAGCTGTAGGAACTGCAGACACACTTTGTGTCTCTTGGCTGACTTAGCAGTCATAACAGTATTCTCTCCTGGTTGACGCGGTAGCCATAGCAGTAGATACGCTATATTCTCTCCTCTCATAGCTGACCCAACAGACACAGCTGTGACACAGCAGTAAATGCCTTTGCTTTTTAGGTGGAGCTGACATACCCCTACAGAAAAGTAATTCGTGACCAAGAGAGTCCCTCGTGGTGTGCCTGCACAGCGCTACAAGTGATCTCAGCTGTTATATAGTCATTATTTACAAAACGTAGACCAAGAGAACCTGAACACACCTTCTTGGCTAATTTGCTCTCTCCTCACACGAAACGTAGGTCCGAATCTCAGATCTCTTGTCTTCTCAATAAAGAATCTCAAGGGTACAGTTATTATTGTGTACAGAGGTTGTCAGCTGTGCTTTTTGTAGATACAGGTAACAACGCAGTGGCTCTGGAACATGTGTTTTCTATACTCCACCTCAGACAAGTCCCTGGCAGTTGTCTCTCAGGCCACAGTTCTGTGCTGCAAGGCCAGTTCAGGAGATGAAACTCTAATCACAGACTCTAACTTATCATCTGCCCAGCTGGCAACAGTGGTGAGCATGGGCTTCTATGCCTACTGTGAGGAATATGCCCGACTGAACTGCTAACTGAGGTGGTTTAGCAGTGCCAATTACCTATCCGGGCTTCCTAAATAATCTATCAGTTCAGTTCAGTTCAGTTCAGTCACTCAGTCTTGTCCCACTCTTTGTAACTCCATGGACTACAGCACGTCAGGGCTCCCTGTCCACCACCAATTCATGAGTTTACTCAAACTCATGTCCACTGAGGCAGTGATGCCATTCAACCATCTTCTCTGTCTTCCCCCTTCTCTTCCCACCTTCAATCTTTCCCAGCATCAGGATCTTTCCAAATGAGTCAGTTCTTCCCATCTGGAAGCCAAAGTACTGGAGTTTCAGCTTCAGCATCAGTCCTTCCAATGAATATTCAGAATTAATTTCCTTTAGGATGGACTGGTTGGATCTCCCTGCAGCCCAAGGGACTCTCAAGAATGTTCTCCAACACCACAGTTCAAAAGCATCAATTCTTCGGCACTCAGCTTTCTTTACAGTTCAACTCTTGCATCCATACATGAATACTGGAAAAAACCATAGCCTTGAATACACGGACCTTTCTTGGCAAAGTAATGTCTCTGCTTTTTAATATGCTGTCTAGGTTGGTCATAACTTTCCTTCCAAGGAGAAAACGCCTTTTAATTTCATGACTGCAGTCACCATCTGCAATGATTTTGGAGTCGAAGAAAGCTGAGCACTGAAGAATTGATGCTTCTGAGCTGTGGTGTTGGAAAAGACCCTCGAGAGTCCCTTGGACTGCAAGGAGATCCAACCAGTCCTTCCTAAAGGATATCAATCCTTGGTGTTCATTGGAAGGATTGATGTTGAAGCTGAAACTCCAATAATTTGGCTACCTGATGTGAAAGCTGACTCATTTGAAAAGACCCTGATGCTGGGAAAGATTGAAGGCAGGAGGAGAAAGGGACGACAGAGGATGAGATGGTTGGATGGCATCACCAACTCAATGGACATGAGTTTGGGTAAACTCTGGGAGTTGGTGATGGACAGGGAAGCCTGGTGTGCTGCAGTCCATGGGGTTGCAAAGAGTCAGACATGACTGAATGACTGAACTGAAGAATTATAACTTTAAGGTTTGTAATAAAATGGCAGAAAACATATGCTGTCATGTAGAGAGACAGGCAAGATGAAGACATGTGGAGGGAGGGTGCTATAGAGTGATAAGGCATTTGGAGAGTGTAATGTTACACAGGGCAGCCCAAGAACAGCAGCCAGATGTCACTGTCAACAGTGACTTCAAGGGCAGAGGACGTGCCCATAGTCTCCATTTCTAGTCTCTTAGGGCAGTGTTTAGAGCCAAATGAGCACTCAGTCAGAGTGAAGGATGGATATAATTGTTATTAGAGCAGAGATTCTCAAAATATTTTTTAAAATTTGCAACAGCAAATTTGTCTCTTACATGATCAAGAAAAAAATTGCTTTGAATTATTATAAAGGAAAAAAAAGAAAAACCACCTAACAGCTAATATAATGAGAAATCTTGAGAGAAAATGATGGTGCTCCCTTAGAACCTGAACATCCAAACCAGTTTTGTCTTGGACAGCCATTCCCACCTGGCCTCAAGTGCCAGGCATTACCTCCCCAGAAAGCCCAGAGATCCATCCTATTAATAAACCAAGACCACTTACACCATTTCTATCTATCCATAAAATAATAAAACTGTACATTTATTCTCTTCTCTGTCTTTCTTGGACTTCAAGGTCATCCCTTGGATGAAAAAAAATTTTTCTTCCCGAAATTTTATCTTCTTTACCATTCTTTCCATTATTCACACCCACTCGACAAAACTCCAATCCTAAATCACTTCTAAGTCTGCTGTTTTGACCTTTGCAAATATATTACTAAGTATTATTTGAGAAAATAACAGAAAACTGAATAAATGATTACCACTCAAACTTATGGTCTCCAACCGAAATTGAGAGAATAGGACTTCTGTAATTCCCTAAAATGCCATCTTTTCCAACTTTCCACAAAGGTCTTAGCAAACCTCTAACGGCCCCTCTTCATCTTACCTCCTCTCCCAGCAGACAACTTTTTTCACTAAGAAAACAGAATCCACTCACTGGGAATTTTTCAAACTTCCTGCACCCAGCACAAAAATATCTAGAGCAGAGCCTCTTAATCCACCCTTCCTCCAGCATGTCTGAGCAGAAAGTGTTTCCTCCACTGAATTCCAACCTCTCTGTCTACTCTCAGGAACAGAGCTGTGTCATCATCCTTTCCTCTCCTTCTTACCCCTTCCCCTCAGCATGTTAACACACCCTTATTTTAAAAAAAGAAAATCTGCTCCAATCACACATCTTTTTACTATCTCATCAATATCATCTTTTGTGGTCAGACTCTTAGACATCTCTGTACTCACTATATGCATCCCATCTCTTCCCACGTACTCAGCAAGGACCTCCAGCCCCATCCTTCTACTCAGACTGCTGCCAGGGATTGAAGTGGATTCTTCACTGCAGGTCTGACTAGCACCTGTTTGTTCTTATCCCAGGAGAATCCCAGCATCATGCAGCACCATTGTCCCTGTCCTCCATATTTCCTTGGCTCCTTAGATACTACACTAGCTTGTTTCTCCACAGACACCTCTGCCTCTTTTGCAGCCTCTGCATAGAAATTGCTTGCTTAGTGTGAATATTCCTGTGGCATCTGATCTTAGTATGTTTTCTGCTTTTCCATCTTCTCTCTGGGTGAGCTCATTTACTCTCATGACTTTAATTTATATACTGATGACTTGAAAATCTGTAATTCCAGTTGATTTCTCTTCTAAGTTTCAGGTTGAGCTCAGTTCAGTTGCTCAGTTGTGTCCCACTCTGCAGCCCAATGGATTGCAGCATGCCAGACTTCCCTCTCCATCACCAACTCATGGAGTTTACTCAGACTCATGTACACTGAGGTAGTGAAGCCATCCAACCATCTCCTCTGTCTTCCCCTTCTCCTCCCACCATCAATCTTTCCTAGCATCAGGGTCTTTTCAAATGAGTCACTTTTTTGCATCAGGTGGCCACAGTATTGGAGTTTCAGCTTCAGCATCAGTCCTTCCAATGAACATTCAGAATTGACTTCTTTTAGGATGGACTTGTTGGATCACGTTGCAGTCCAAGGGACTCTCAAGAGTCTTCTCCAATACCACAGTTCAAAAGCATCAATTCTTTGGTGCTCAGTTCTCTTTATAGTCCAAATCTCACATCCATACATGACTACTGAAGAGCCATAGCTTTGACTAGATGGATCTTTGTTGGCAAAGTAACGTCTCTGCTTTTTAATATGCTGTCTAGTTTGGTCATAGCTTTTCTTCAAAGAGAAAGTATCTTTTAGTCTCACGCTTACAGTCACCATCTGCAGTGATTTTGGCCCCCAAAAAATAAAATCTGTCATTGTTTCCATTCTTTCCCCATCCTTTGCCAAGAAATGATGAGACCAGATGCCATATCATCGTTTTCTGAATGTTGAGTTTTAAGTCAACTTTTTCATTCTCCTCTTTCACTTTCATCAAGAGGCTCTTTAATTCTTCTTCACTTTCTGCCATAAGGGTGGTGTCATCTGCATATCTGAGTTTATTGATATTTCTTTCAGCAATCTTGATTTCAGCTTCAGCTTCATCCAGCCCAGCATTTCTCTGATGTACTCTGTATATAAGTTAAATAAGCAGGGTGACAATATATATCATTGATGCACTCTTTTCCTGATTTGGAACCAGTCTATTGTTCCATATCTAGTTATAACTGTTGCTTCCTGACCTGCATACAGATTTCTCAAGAGGCAGGTTGGGTGGTCTGGTATTCCCATCTCTTGAAAATTTTTCCACAGTTTGTCCACACAGTCCAAGGCTGTTGCATAGTTAATAAAGCAGAAGTAGATTTTTTTTTTTTTCCTGGAACTCTCTTGCTTTTCCAATGATCCAGCAGATGTTGGCAATTTGATCTCTGGTTCCTCTGCCTTTTCTAAATTCAACTTGAACATCTGGAAGTTTATGGTTCTCCAAGCCTGACTTGGAGAATTTTGAGCATCACTTTGCTAGCGTGTGAGATGAGTGTGATTGTGCAGTAGTTTGAGCATTCTTTGGTGTTGCCTTTATTTGGGGTTGGAATGGAAACTGACCTTTTCCAGTCCTGTGGCCACTGCTGAATTTTCCAAATTTGCTGGAATATTGAGTGCAGCACTTTCACGGCATCATCTTTTAGGATTTGGGAAATAGCTCACCTGGAATTCCATCACCTCCGCTAGCTTTGTTTGTAGTGATGCTTCTGAAGGCCCACTTGAGTTTACATTCTAGGATGTCTGGCTCTAGATGAGTGATCACACCCTTGTGGTTATCTGAGTCTTGAAGATCTTTTTTGTGTGTAGTTCGTCTGTGTATTCTTGCCCAGTCTTAATATCTTCTGCTTCTGTTAGGTCCATAACATTTCTGTCCTTTATTGTGCCCATCTTTGCATGAAATATTCCTTTGGTATCTCTAATTTTCTGACAAGATCTCTAATCTTTCCCATTCTATTGTTTTCCTCTATTTCTTTCCACTGATCACTGAGGACGGCTTTCTTATCTCTCCGTGCTGTTCTTTGGAACTCTGCATTCAAATGGTTATATCTTTCCTTTTCTCTTTTACCTTTTGCTATTCTTCTTTTCACAGCTATTTGTAAGGCCTCCTCCAACAACCATTTTGCTTTTTTGCATTTCCTTTTTCTTGGGGTGATCTTGATCCCTGCCACTTGTACAATGTCATGAACCTCCATCCATAGTTCTTCAGGCACTCTGTCTATCAGATCTAATCCTTTGAATTTATATCTCAGTTCCACTGTGTAATCATAGGGCTTTGATTTAGGTCATACCTGAATGGTATAGTGGTTTTTCCTACTTTCTTCAAGTATTAATTTGGCAATCAAGAGTTCATGATCTGAGCCACAGTCAGCTCCTGGTCTTGTTTTTGCTGACTGTATA
>SJYV01042535.1:0-18252 GCA_006410875.1 Neotragus pygmaeus
TTTCATGCATTGGAGAAGGAAACGGCAACCCACTCCAGTGTTCTTGCCTGGAGAATCCCAGGGACAGAGAAGCCTGGTGGGCTTCCATCTATGGGATCGCACAGAGTCAGACATGACTGATGTGACTTAGCAGCAACAGCAGCAGCAGCTCCGGAAAGTAGTGCTGTTCTTTTACAACTGCTAAATTTTTTAAATTAGTCTAATTAGAAAACATTTATAATCAAGATACACACAGTTGTGTGTGTGAAGGGAGGCAGCTTTCAAATGGCCTTAGTTTACCTGTGATACAAATAAATGCTCAGAGATAATGTATCACCTCCACTGAAATGCTTTTGTTCTTAAAAAAGCAAGTGTGATCCTGGGATGCATAAATAGTAGTTAAGCATTAGGAATGTGAAGTGACACATCCAGAATAAAACTATAAATAAATAAAACACTGGTCAGACCTATGTGAGCACAAATTGTTTAGATTCAGAGATTCAAGAGAGAGAGGTACAGAGCAGTAAAAATGATCAAAGGATTTAAAAATAGAACCTATAACAAAAGTCTTGACAAAATGAGATTATTCAGCAAAGGAATTTTTAATAATGGTTCTCAAGTATGTGAAGAGGATGATATCAGCTGCTCTCCATCTTTACTGAGGAATGAATAAGTAAAACCAAGATTAAATTTCAGGAGAGTAGATTTAAGTGAGATGTAAGAGGATATCTTATATCAGCTACGTTTTTTAAAAGAGCAAATCATCAAAAAGATCTAAGGGATTTCCTTTCTTGGAGATATATATATGTAAGGTATGTATTCTTGTTCAAAATGTTTCAGTGAAGTCTTGCTGGAAGGAATAGTCTACTACCATGAGAACTCAGGATAGGAAGACCATGCTTCCCAATTACCATTTACTGCTTTCAAATACTCTAAAAATGGAGACTTACTATGTCATCAGAAGAATTAAACACTGCACTATTCAAAGGATTTTGTGGTCTATAATTAAAATATGCTCAGTCCCTGTTAGATAACTAAAGAAAATGAGAAACCATCCTTTTTTAGTTAACCAATAAGTTTCTACATGGCCTGTGAAAAACTTTTTTTTTAAAGAGAGCTTACTCTATCCTTACATGTAGAGAAAATCCGCTATCATACGGATTAGGCTATCAGTGTCTTCCCAACTCTCACCTGACACAGGAGCACTTTGGTAATGAATCTAGTTCATGAAGTCAGCTGGAACCATGCTCGCTCTGGAACAGGCATATCTTCAGCATGTGACCCTCTCATTACAACTCTCTCTAATCCCACAGGAGAGATATGGACACAGCAATAATTTGCTGGTTCTATTATACTGTTATCACCACTTCCAGAGGAGGATAAACATCAAGTGAAAGAAGAAACTGGACCAGGTCTCCATGTAGACCAATTCTGCTGTCACTGATCAAACTTTTCAATGCTTGTCTGTATTCTGTGCAAATAGCTAACGTTTATGAAGTATATGCTAAATACATATAAAAAGTAACTGTTACTGGTGGTTCATAATTGTTCTCACAGTCTGAAGAGATTGATACTATTATTGTCAGCTCTTTTATAGATGAGGAAACTTTGGCAAAGACATGTTAAATGATTTGCCCAAAGCCACCAAGATGTTAAGCTGTTGAGCCAGAATTCAAACCCAAATAATCTGGCATCAGATCCTGCATGCAAATTGATAGCATGAAACTGTCCCTCTGTTGGATTAAATATACAAAAAATAAAAACTTGCCTTTTTCCATTCTCCACATTATACTTGGAAGCATCATTAATCACTACCTTTCTAGGTACCAAACACAGTGCAGAACCAGCTGAAGTTAGTGAAAATAAACTAATGCTTTAAATTTATATATAATTTTCAAGAAATAAAATAATATCTCATTGTCATAAATTCATTTATCCACTGGCAAAACCTCTTTTTTCATGTCTACAAAAAGAAGAAAACAGATTGACACTAATAAGCTGTTTCTTGTTTTTCATTGTAGTTTATTTGAAAAGAGAGCTCATGAATTGAATTGATAAGAAGTAAATTAACATATAAGGATATGAAGCAGAATGTATTTACACAGAAAGTGACTGTTGGTGAAGTAAACTGCTAAAGTCAACAACAATCACAAGCAATATTTTTAAAGCCAAATTACTAGAAGGTAGTATATAGAATATACATTCATTATATCTCTTTAGTCTGTCTTATCACTGACCTTAAATTTATAATAAATATAAGAATAACTTTGATTTCAAAGGTCCTAGCAAACATGAGAAAACCAGGTTGGAACTATAACTACCATGGCACAAGCACACTCTAGCTAATTCAAAAAATGAGCGCTCTTTCTGAAGGTCCCACTGTGAGCTATTTCTGACAATTTCTCAGACTATCGGTTTCTGTTACTTATAAATAGCCTGCAGACTTGTCCAGTCCAGTCTCTTTATGAGCCACCATAACACAGTCTCTGCTACCACTAACCTTCCTAAGATGGCTTCTCTTAAGCACAAGTGTTCTTTGCCTGTGGCAATTGCTGCTTCCTGCTTCCACCATTCTGCCCTCAGGGAGGGAATATGAGCAAACTCTCACCCTAAATTCTGAATTCAAGAGCTAAGACTAACTATAATTATCTTAGGTTTCAGTTTTACAGATTTCAAGGGTCAAGAGTAATAGAAGTTAAGGCCTGAGGCCTGTCCAAGGTGAAGAGTCTCATGGGAGACTTTCAACTCATTAAATTGGGGCCCCAAAGCTTTCTATGATTGAAATGAGGATGAATCACAGGTAAACCTTCTCCCTCTAGAGGAGGGAAAGGTGGTTTGTTGTTGAGCATAGCACACAGCAGAGAAAAACAGTGTTAAAAAACACAGGTGAAGGGCTAGGAGGTCTGGATCCATGAGAAAAGCTGTGAACTTAGGTTACCCTTGCATAGTTCTGCAGCCTAGGGTTATATCAGCTTGACAGTCCAGGGAAACTTAAGGTAGTCCCAGACTAACAGCAACTCCATACAGGAGTCAGAAAGCAAATTCTCTCTAGAAGAAAAAAATTTCATTCTAGGCCTCAAAGAATTTCCTCAAATAAAATTTCATATGCCATAATGGTACATAGCTAAGTATAAACAAGCACAAAGGAAAAAAAGCAAGCATGAGCAAGAAAAACAGCAGATACAGATTTCAAAAACTTCAGATACTGAAATTACTAGATGCATCTTATAAAACAGCTATTGTACTATTTTTTAATAGATTGATGGATCTAGAAATTAACATGGTGAATAAAGTTAGAGAAAGACAAATACTATAAAATTATATCATTTATATCTGAAGTATAAAAAATAATACCAAAATAAATCTATATACAAAACAAAACCAGACTCATAGAAATGGAAAACAAACCTATGGTTACCAAAGGTGAGAGGGAGGTGGGGAGGAGCAAATTAGAAGTAGGAGATTAACAGATACAAATTACTAGACATAAAAATAGATAAACAACAAGGGTTAACTCTATAACACAGGGAATTATATTCAACATCTCATAAGAATGTATAATGAAATGCAGTCTGAAAAAAATAACTAAATTATTATTCTGTACTCCTGAAACTAACACAATACTGTAAATCAACTATACTTAAATAAATAGGAAAAATAAAACTACGCTTAACTAGGCTATAACCAACCCAAGTTTCCACCCAAGTTGCACACATCTATTAGAACAGCCAAAATCTAGAACACTGACAGCACCTAATAATGGTGAGAATGTGGTGCAACACAAACTCTCACACATTGTTAGTGGGAATACAAAATGGTACAGTCACTTTGGAAGACAGATTGTCATTTTTCTCACAAAACTAAATACATTCTTACTATACAATCCAGAAAACACACTCCTTGATATTTAACAAAGGAGGTGAAAATTTTCAGTTCAGTTCAGTTCAGTGGCTCAGTCATGTCTGAGCCTTTGCAATCCCATGGACTGCAGCATGCCAGGCTTCTCTATCCATCACCAGCTCCTGGAGTTTACTCAAACTAATGTCCATTGAGTCAGTGATGTCATCCAACCATCTCATTCTACTCCTGCCTTCAATCTTTCCCAGCATCAGGGTCTTTTCCAATAGGTCGGCTCTTCTTATCAGGTGGCCAAATATTAGAGTTTCAGTTTCAGCATCAGTCTTTCCAATGAATGTTCAGGACTGATTTCCTTTAGAACTGACTAGTTGGATCTCCTTGCAGTCCAAGGGACTCTCAACAGTCTTTTCCAACACCACAGTTCAAAAGCATCAATTCTTAGCGCTCAGCTTTCCTTAGAGTCCAACTCGCACATTCGTACATGACTCCTGGAAAAACCATGGCTTTGACTGGAAGGACCTTTGTTGGCAAAGTAATGTCTCTGCTTTTTAATATGCCATATAGGTTGGTCATAACTTTTCTTCCAAGGAGCAAGCGTCTTTTAATTTCATGGCTGCAATCACCATCTGCAGTTATTTTGGAGCCCAAAGAAATAAAGTCTGTCACAAGGTAGGTTCATTATGTACCATACTGGTGAGTGACGTTGATAATAAGGGTGGCTATACATGTGTGAGGGCAGGGGGTACATGAGAAATCTCTGTACCTTGTTCTCAATTTTGTTGTAAGGTTAACTGTTCTAAAAAATTAAGTTGTTTAAATAACTTAATAAACTGGTTTATAAAATAACAAACCCATATAAAAAGAGACGATAAAGAATCTGCCTGTACTGCAGGAGACCCAGGTTCAATCCCTGGGTTGGGAAGACCCCCTGGAAAGGAAATGGCAACCCACTCCAGTATTCTTGCCTGGAGAATTCCATGGACAGAGGAGCCTAGCAGGCCCCAGACCCTGGTGTCACAAAGATTCAGACACTACTAAGTGACTAGTTCAGTTCAGTTCAGTCACTCAGTCTTATCTGACTCTCTGCGACGCCATGAACCACAGCATGCCAGGCCTCCCTGTCCACCACCAACTCCCAGAGTTCACCTAAACCCATGTCCATTGAGTTGGTGATGCCATCCAACCATCTCATCCTCTGTCGTCCCCTTCTCCTCCTGGCCTCCATCTTTCCCAGCAGCACAGTCTTTTCTAATGAATCAGCTCTTCCCATAAGGTGGCCAAAATATTGGAGTTTCAGCTTCAGCATCAATCCTTCCAATGAATATTCAGGACTGATTTCCTTTAGGATGGACTGGTTGGATCTCCTTGCAGTCCAAAGGACTCTCAAGAGTCTTCTCCAACACCACAGTTCAAAAGCATCGATTCTTCTCTGCTCAGCTTTCTTTATAGTCCAACTCTCACTGGAAAAACCATAGCCTTGACTAGACAGACCTTTGTTGGCAAAGTAATGTCTCTGCTTTTGAATATGCTATCTAGGTTGATCATAACTTTCCTTCCAAGGAGTAAGCGTCTTTTAATTTGATGGCTGCAATCACCATCTGCAGTGAATTTGGTGCCCAGAAAAATAAAGTCTGCCACTGTTTCCACTGTTTCCTCATCTATTTGCCATGACATCATGGGACCAGATGCCATGATCTTAGTTTTCTGAATGTTGAGTTTTAAGCCAACTTTTTCACTCTCCTCTTTCACTTTCATCAAGAGGCTCTTTAGTTCTTCTTCACTTTCTGCCATAAGGGTGGTTTCCTCTGCANTTTCCACTGTTTACCCATCTATGTCCCATGACATCATGGGACCAGATGCCATGATCTTAGTTTTCTGAATGTTGAGTTTTAAGCCAACTTTTTCACTCTCCTCTTTCACTTTCATCAAGAGGCTCTTTAGTTCTTCTTCACTTTCTGCCATAAGGGTGGTTTCCTCTGCATATCTGAGGTTATTGATATTTTTTCTGGCAATCTTAATTCTAGCCTGTGCTTCCTCCAGCCCAGCATTTCTCATGATGTACTCTGCATATAAGTTAAATAAATAGGGTGACAATATACAGCCTTGACATACTCCTTTTCCTATTTGGAACCAGTCTATTGTTTCATGTCCAGTTCTAAATGTTGCTTCCTGACCTGCACATAGATTTCTCAAGAGGCAGGTCAGGTGGTCTGGTATTCCCATCTCTTTCAGAATTTTCCACAGTTTATTGTTATCCACACAGTCAAAGGCTTTGGCATAGTGACTAAGTGACTAACACACACACAAATATGAAAAGAGAATGAGTAAGCTGGAAGACATGGAAGAGAAGAAGAATACAATGCAGATGCACAAATATTTTTTAAAGAAACTGAAACAGGTTCATGGAAAATAGAATGAGAGATATATTTTGAGTTTCATCAGAACTCCAGTGAGAGGAAAGAGAATTAGACAGAAGCGATATTTGAAGAAGCAATTAAAAAGCAATTCACAACTAATGGAAAAACACCAACCTATAGCCTCAAGAAACCAAACGAATCTCAAGCAAGTAATTACAAAATTCCACACCTAGACATATAATAGTGACTGTGCATCAGAAAGAAATAAAAGGAAAAATAAAGAAAGAATGAAATAGAGAAAGGAAGGAAAGAAGGGAGGGATGGAGGAAGGAAAATCAAAATCATCTGGAGGAGAAAAAAATGTATTATTTTTAAAAGAATGGCATTAAAGGAGACTGAGTTCTAAATTCCAAGCCAAAGTTTTTCAACAGCAGTATCTTGAAAAACTATAAGGACATTTTTCAAGCAGATGCAAATGACCCCAAATGAAAGGCTTAAAATGTGAAAATAAGAGCAAAAAGAGTAGGTACATATAGTTACATATACACAGGTGCATGTGTGCTAAGTCCCTTCAGTCGTGTCCATCTCTTTGCAAAGCTATGGACCATGCTAGGCTCCTCTATCCATGGGATTCTCCAGGAAAAAATACTGGAGAGGGTTGCACTCCTTTCTCCAGGGGATCTTCCTGACCCAGGGATGGAATCAGAGTCTCTTGCATCTCCTGCATTGGCAGGTGGGTTCTTTACCACTAGTGCCACCAGGTATATATAAATGAATGTTGATTACATACAATAACAATATTAATGTGACTGCAGAAGTAAAAAAGAGGAGGGAGAAAAGAAGGAAAATAAGAAAATCAACCAAACTTATTAAAAGATTACTAACATGACTATATTAACACCAGACAAATTAGAATTTAAGCCAAAAGGCATTACTAGAAAAGAAAAGTATTACTTTAAAATGATACTCAATTCATCAAAAAGTTACAGCAACTTAAATTTGTAAATAACAAGCCTCAAAATACAGAGAAGTTAAAAAAGAGAAACACAAGGACAGAGATATATATAGCAATAATCACTGCGGAAATTTTAACATATTTCTCTCAGTATTTGATAAAATCGATTTTTTTTTAATCAGTAAAGATACAGAAAATAAAAATAACATCACACACAAACCTCATCTAATGTGTGTGTGTATGTATATAGCACTCAAGAGTATGTACTTTTTCTAGCAGACAAGAAATACTTAAGAAAAGTTACCACCTACGAACATAAGAAAAGTTTTAGCAAATTTCAAAGGACTTAAATCACACAGAGCACGTTTTCTGACTTCAGTCAAGCCCACGCAGCAAGAAAGACCCAACACAGCCAAATAAATAGATAATAAAATTAACAGATTTCTGGTGAAACTGATCAAAAAGAAAGAGAATAGTTTCAAAATCTAATATCAGAAATGACAAAGGTAATCATATTAAATATGCTGCAGATATAAAAATATACAGTAAAAGGGTACTGTGGGAAGTACTGTTAATAAATTTGAAAATTTAGATAAAATAGGAAATTTTGCAGAAAAATAAAACTTAAGAAAACTGACCAAAACATGGAAATATGTACATAAATAATAATCTATAACCTAAATGTAACTGATAACCATTAGAAAAACTGAATAAGTAGTCAAATATCTTCTGGTGCAGTTCCACCTAACGTCATAATTTATACAATTTTTCCATAGAATAGAAAAGACGAAATGCTCTCCAACTCATACATAGGTAGCATAACCTTGCTTTCTTAACCTAGAATTATGGTCTAAATTCTCTTATAAAGGTACAAGAAAATATTCTAAATAAAATATGAGCTAACTGAATCAACTAGTATATAAAAAGGACAATATGCCATGATTGAATTGGGTTTATCTTATGAATGTAAGGTCTAACATTAGAAAAGAAATCATTATAATTTACCATATTAAGAGGATAACCACAAAAAATCGTAACAATTCTTATCAAAGAGACAGAAAAAAGCACTTGATATAATCCAAGTCCCTTTCTTGATTAAAAAAAAAAAAGAAGTAGAAACATTCAAAAAACTAATAATAGGATGGATTTAACCTTATAGAGTATTTCCTAAATACAACATACAAACATCATACATAATGGTAAAACATTAAAAAAATTTTCCTTTTAAAATTAGAAATAAGGCAAGATTGCCCACTTGTCACCACTTCTAGTCAACCTGACATTAAAGGTCTAGCTAGCACCACAAGGCAAGAAGGAGGGAAAGTACAAGGAATAGAAAGAAGAGTTATGTTGTTATTTATTTCCAGATCATATATGGCTTATATAGAAACTTTTAAAAGTCACAAATAAATTTTTAAGAACAGACACAAAATTTAGACTATCAAATATATTACTATGTAGTAGAAAATACAATTTCCCATGATACCATTTAAATCATATAAAATGAAGTGCCTGGAAATACCTTTAAAATGTAAAAATACATATCTGAGGATAGATTTCTATGGAAAAATTACAATAACTTATTGTCATTTAATAGAGTAATTTAAAAGAGAAAAAGCTGGGAGCTGCAACTGCCACCTGTCCCTAGCATCTCAAGAGAGTACTGTATCACATATTGCTAGCCCAGGAAAAGATCAAAATCGAACTTCAGTTTATAATGAAAGCTATTTCTTTCACAGCATCGTAAAGTTGAAAAATTGTTAGTTGAACCAATGTTAGTTGGAAAGAGTCTGAACAATGGTTTCCTCCCAAATGGCAACATCAGATCAAATTAGCAAGTATTTACTCTGTACAATACTTAGGATCATCTTAGAAAAAGTGAAGTCGCTCAATCGTGTCCAGCTCTTTGTGACCCCATGGACACCAGACTCCTCCGTCCAGGGGATTTTCTAGGCAAGAGTATTGGAGTGGGTTGCCGTTTCCTTCTCCAGGGAACTTCCCAACCCAGGGATCGTACCCAGGTCTCCCACACTGTAGACAGACGCTTTCCGTCTGAGCGACCACTTGATCTTAGACATGTGCTTTTCAGAGTCTGACGAAAAGACTTTCTCAGTGATGAATACTGTACAATACTCAAGGAGGCGAAATGGGAAAATAAACAGGAGAGCCTCTTCAGTTCAGTTCAGTCGCTTAGTCGTGTCCGACTCTTCGCTACCCTGTGAGTCGCAGCACGCCAGGCCGCCCTGTCCATCACCAACTCCCGGAGTTCACTCAGATTGACGTCCATCGAGTCAGTGATGCCATCCAGCCATCTCATCCTCAGTCGTCCCCTTCTCCTCCTGCCCCCAATCCCTCCCAGCATCAGTCTTTTCCAGCGAGTCAACTCTTCGCATGAGGTGGCCAAAGTACTGGAGTTTCAGCGTTAGCATCATTCCTTCCAAAGCCTCTTAGTTTCATTTCATTCAATTCTTCAGTGCTAATTCAGCGCTAATAAGTGGTAATTAGTTTTCAGTTGTTCAAATATCTAATGGATTTTTTAAATACCCCAAATAAGAATTCACATCTTACCTGTATTTGCTAAAGTATTTCTGGAACATACTATAGGTATTTTAAGTTGAAGGATATAAATATATATACATATATATGTATATATATATATATATGTATGTGTATATATATATGTATATATATGTATGAATGTATATACAGTTCATAAAGGACTATGTGATATTTTAAACCAATATTTATATGTACAAAAGAACACGAAAAGATCTAGAAGCAAAATACAATATGCTAAACTTACAAGAGCTAGTGAAATGAGTAGAAGCAAAGTAAATCAACTAGTACCTTTTATCTTCCCAAATGGTAAAATAAATGTAAATGATGCAAACTAGTGGTTCTCAAAAGTGTGGTCACCAGAACGGCAGCATCAGCATTATCTGGTGTCTTGTAAGAAACATGAAGTCTGAGGCCCGCCTCGGGGGACTGACTGATCAATAACTATAGGGATGAGGCTCTGGAATCTCATACTCCCTACTGGTGATCCTGCTGCCCATAAAATTGGAGAATCACTGAACCATTTCAAACCATACGACATTCAATATATTCTTATGTGAATGGACAATTGGTCTTAATGTTTATTATGAAAATTAAATGATCACAATGGAAGGGAAAAATAAAGTCTTTAAAATGGGTTGAATAGCATAAATGGAACTTGCATTTTGTCAAATTAACATAAGTATCTTTTTACTAATTTCAGGAAACTGATATTCTACATGAAAGGGAAAGATCTATTATCAATAGCTGCCTTAAAATACTTTAAAATATTTCACATAAATATTTAGAGAGATACGTTTATTGAAATTAACCAGTTATGTAACTATCCATGTATTGCCTCAACTATATTGCAGCATACCCAACATTATTATTCCAAGGCTATTTTTTCATATTAAGATTTTTAAGTTCACTAGAAAGTTTTTTAATTCCAAAATGTGTTTAAAAAATACCATCATAAGGCTAACATAATACTCAAAATTAAAGTCACATTTCTGAAAAACAAAATTTTGTCTTTTTCTTCTATTTGTTTCACTCATATTTACTTACCTAATCACCATCTTCACATCTATTGTATAAAATGACAGATTTCCAACTAAAAACTCAGTAAACACATACAGCAGTCAACTTTAATTGTAAACAATCACAAAACAAAGTTTAAAGCATTTCTACCAATATAAAGCTCTGCGGGAAATTGTTTTCTCAAAGTATTGTAGATGATTATTATGAACAAAATAAAAGAGGTAAAGTAATGTTACAATAATGATCTGGAACTGTGAGTCAAATGAGGAAGATTAAAGGCACAAAGAAACTCTTCCTAATAAACAAGCAGATAACTGCTGGAAACGAAAATATGTTACTTTTTGAAATTAACTGCCAAACATTCTCAACCTACACAAAGCTGTCATAAAGGACATCTAAATCTGTCCTTGTTTGTAACGTGTGTTGTGACAAGATTTGACAGTTTATCAAAGAACTATAATTGCCACCTAAACGTCTAGCATTTTGTCAACTGCAAGCGTGTTTAGTGAAAGCATTTATTTTACTTAAAATACAACAACCATTTTTCTCCACTTTCTGAAAGAACTGCCTGAATTTCTTTTCTCCTTAGCTGATCAAGCTGTATCAAGGCTCTCTGAATTATTTATGTTGGAATTGTGAAGGGTAAAAGAATAATCAGTAAAGCAAGAAACTATTACCAAGGTAATAGATATATGCTGGGTATCGACTCAAAAGACCTTCAAAAAAACAGCAATTCTTACAGATCTGTAAAGATGACATTTAAATATGCTGGCCTTGGGAAGGAGAAAGATAAGGCATTTTCTCTGTACCACAATTTCTGTTTCCAGAGTAATTTATTAAGAAGCAGTGTCTTAAATAGAGAGAATGTGTTATTCAATGGGCATTATGCCTACCTGTAACTTTGGTCTGAAACAGTAACAAGCTAGATGTCTTTCTCAACCTACAGAGACTAAAATAAACAGAAGCTAAATCCTCTTACAGCAGATCCATGTAACAGAAATATCAGAGTAATAAAGATATTTCCATGACATTACTTTTTGTTGTTGTTGTTACTTTGCATGTTTTTTTTTAAATTAATTAATTTATTTATTTTGTAATTTGACTTTACAATACTCTATTGGGTTTGCCATACATCGACATGAATCCACCACAGGTGTACACAAGCTCCCAATCCCGAATCCCCCTCCCACCTCCCACCCCACAACGTCTCTCTGGATCATCCCCGTGCACCAGCCCCAAGCATCCTGCATCCTGTATCAAACATAGACTGGTGATTCGTTTCTTACATAATAGTATATATGCTTCAATGCCATTCTCCCAGATCATCCCGCCCTCTCCTACTCCCTCTGAGGCCAAAAGTCCATTGTCTATGTCTGTGTCCTTTTGTTGTCTCACATACAGGGTCATCATTACTATCTTTCTAAATTCCATATATATGTGTCAGTATGCTGTATTGGTGTTTTTCTTTCTGGCTTACTTCACTCTGTATAATAGGCTCCAGTTTCATCCATCTCATTAGAACTGATTCAAATTTATTCTTTTTAATGGCAGAGTAATACTCCATTGTGTATATATGCCACAGCTTGCTTATCCATTCATCTGTTGATGGACATCTAGGTTGTTTCCATGTCCTGGCTATTATAAACAGTGCTGCGATGAACATTGGGGTACATGTGTCTCTTTCAATTCTGGTTTCCTTGGTGTGTATGCCCAGCAGTGGGATTGCTGGGTCATAAGGCAGTTCTATTTGCAATTTTTTAAGGAATCTCCACACTGTTTTCCACAGTGGCTGTACTAGTTTACATTCCCACCAACAGTGTAAGAGGGTTCCCCTTTCTCCACACCCCCTCCAGCATTTATTGCTTGCAGACTTTTGGATCGCAGCCATTCTGACTGGTGTGAAATGGTACCTCATTGTGGTTTTGATTTGCATTTCTCTGATGATGAGTGATGTTGAGCATCTTTTCATGTGTTTGTTAGCCATCCGTATGTCTTCTTTGGAGAAATGTCTATTGAGTTCTTTGGCCCATTTTTTGATCGGGTCGTTTATTTTTCTGGAGTTGAGCTGTATAAGTTGCTTGTATATTTTTGAGATTAGTTGTTTGTCAGTTGCTTCATTTGCTATTGTTTTCTCCCATTCAGAAGGCTGTCTTTTCACCTTACTTATAGTTTCCTTTGTTGTGCAGAAGCTTTTAATTTTAATTAGATCCCATTTGTTTATTTTTGTTTTTATTTCCAGTATTCTGGGAGGTGGATCATAGAGGATCCTACTGTGATTTATGTCAGAGAGTGTTTTGCCTATGTTCTCCTCTAGGAGTTTTATAGTTTCTGGTCTTACATTTAGGTCTTTAATCCATTTTGAGTTTATTTTTGTGTGTGGTGTTAGAAAGTGATCTAGTTTCATTTTTTTACAAGTGGTTGACCAGTTTTCCCAGCACCACTTATTAAAGAGATTGTCTTTACTCCATTGTATAGTCTTGCCTCCTTTGTCGAAGATAAGGTGTCCATAGGTGTGTGGATTTATCTCTGGGCTTTCTATTTTGTTCCACTGATCTATATTTCTGTCTTTGTGCCAGTACCATACTGTCTTAATGACTGTGGCTTTGTAGTAGAGCCTGAAGTCAGGCAGGTTGATTCCTCCAGTTCCATTCTTCTTTCTCAAGGTTGCTTTGGCTATTCGAGGTTTTTTGTATTTCCATACAAATCTTGAAATTATTTGTTCTAGTTCTGTGAAAAATACCGCTGGTAGCTTGATAGGGATTGCATTGAATCTGTAGATTGCTTTGGGTAGTATACTCATTTTCACTATATTGAGTCTTCTAATCCATGAACAGGGTATATTTCTCCATCTATTAGTGTCCTCTTTGATTTCTTTTATCAGTGTTTTATAGTTTTAGATGTATAGGTCTTTAGTTTCTTTAGGTAGGTATATTCCTAAGTATTTTATTCTTTTTGTTGTGATTCCATGACATTACTAATCACTTACCTTTTTCTGGAAATAATTTTTTAAAGTAAAAGGATTTTCCAGTCTCAGTTTTGGGGTTTTGTTCTTTGTTGTAGATATTCAATACAATACTAAAAATTTTGTGCAACAATTTCTGTGTGACCTTTAGACTTTTCGTTCATTCTGACAGACCTCAAATAAAAAGCCAAGCATGATACACTAAGAAAAGCCCTATTTGGAAATTCAGGGATTCTGTGTCCTAATCCACATTCCGCCTCAAATTACCTGTTAGATCCCAGGCAACTTGCTTCATTTCTCTGAGCCTTGGTTCCCTATCTGTGAATTGGGATGTTAGACCTGGTGGTTTCTAAGGTCATTTCCATCTTTAACATTTTATGATTCTAGACAAATCCCTGAAAGTGTGAGTTGTTGCAAGAGCGAGAACATAGAGCAAAAATAGCAGCAACACAAAAATTTCTCCTACTTAACACCTCAAGGAAAATGCAACCAACTATAGTTTTTAATGTTTACATTAGCATTCACTTCGATTTGGGTAATAATGAGTCTATTTAAAAACCTGTTTTTTTCTTTAAAGACTGAAAACTGTGCGACATGTTGACAACACTAAGAGAAAAATCATTTTAATCGAAGCTGCAAGTACTTTTCAGTGCGGCTAAATTAAGCCACAGAATTTTCTTTAGAAATCACTGTATGTAATCTTGGCTAAGGATGAGAATTATATAGTATAGGTGTGTCTGTGGATTTTGTGATAGGAAAGAACATGAATGAAGGGTTGTGGACTGAAATGAGCTGCTATAAGTTCAAAAAATTATTTAGTAATTTCAAAATATTATAAAATAATTATTTTGGTTTTAGATGAAATGAAAATATCCCAGAACCAAATGTCAAACACACAATTAACATAATAAAGTTTTCTGATCTCTAATGTCTACATTACTTCTACGACAGAGTTTGTTGTTGAAACTCCTGGTATCTATGATCCCCTCCACTTCTCGGCCCATAACTCCAATCCCTAATGCATTTGGAAGCAGTGTACTTAAATTTGCTAGCAATGATATTAATCATCATATATATTTTTTAGTCTTTTTTAAATTATAAAATGAAGGTTCAAATACCACATTAACAATGTCAATAAATTGTGCATAACTAGCTCCAACTTCTATCAACCTACTCCCATCTCCAAAGGTAATCATAATAAAAATGTCCCTAGTGGCTCTGTGAATGGCTAATAACCCTCCTGCCAATGGAGGGGACACAGGTTTGATCACTGATCCAGGAAGATTCCACCTGTCTCAAGGTAACTAGCCCTACACGCTGCAGCTATTGAAGCCTGAGTGCCCTAGAGGCAGTGCTCTACAATAAGAAAAGCCACTGCAAAGAGAACCCGGTGCCCCACATCTAGAGAGGAGCCCCGCTGGCCACAACTAGAGAAAGCCCACGTGAAGCAAGGAAGACCCAGGCAGCCAAAAACAAATAATTTTTTAAAGACTTTCATAATTATTTATGTTTTGACTATATTACTTAATTTTAAATACATAAATATATTATGCATATTTTATGAATTTTTTTCACATTTAAAAATACATTGGAGACACTTCTACATGATTTCTTTCACATGACTATTACAATCTCTTTAACGGCAGCCCTGTGTACCAACTATACATTACCTGATAATTTAGCTATTGACAGACATTTATTGGTTTCCATATTTCGCTTTTATAAGCAATTCTAGAGAGTTACTATTCATCACTCACCATCTTGTACTCTGTAAATGGTTCAACAACTTGACACACATAATACCTCAGGAAATTTTGACTAAAAGGATTAACACAGAAAGAAATAATTATCAATATGTTTTAAGAATATTTCTAGTGAGTAGATTCCTAGAAGACACATTGAGTCAACGGTTACATGAAAATTTTCCCTCACAAAATCCCTCACTTAAACATCCCATTAGAGTAGAAGGAATTATCTATCATAATTTTGGCTCAACTGAAAATGTATCATTTTCTTGATTTTTAGTGTTTTTTAAATATGTTTATTCTTACTTACCTTTCCTCGCTTGAAAGAACTCAGGACACATTCTAGATATTTCCTCCAGTCCAGAACTTATCGAAGTTACGTTTTTTGCCTAACAGAAATTTTATATTTTCACTTATTCAGATTTAAGCTGCCCTTGGAAACTAAAACAGGCACTAACAGAAGGAGGGGGGAAGTTCACGAATGGAAAAAAGGTTTAATTCTCTTTAGTTTACGAGTGTGAGGTCCGTTCCGAGCAGGAATTTTTTTTTTAAGATCTAGGGCAGCAGTTTAAAGTCGCGCACAGCCTGACGGGACCGGAAGCACGGAGTAACAACCAGAAGCCGTTAGGGTCTATAGTATCTGGCACCTGAGGTGGCGCCTGGCGTAGTCTGCAGTCTGTTTTGTTCCTGTCTCAGCTGCCGGCGTGATCAATGGACGCAAAGAGCCTACTGCAGTTGACCAAAAAGCCAAATATCAAAATCTTCAGTGGCAGCTCCCACCAGGACTTATCCCAGAAAATCGCTGACCGATTGGGCCTGGAGCTGGGCAAGGTAGTGACCAAGAAATTAAGCAACCAGGAAACCTGCGTGGAAATTGGCGAGAGTGTGCAAGGAGAGGATGTCTACATAGTGCAGAGTGGCTGTGGCGAAATCAATGACAATTTGATGGAGCTTTTGATCATGATTAATGCCTGCAAGATTGCTTCAGCAGGGCGGGTTACCGCAGTTATCCCGTGCTTCCCATATGCCCGGCAGGATAAGAGAGGTGAGAGCCGAGCCCCGATCTCCGCCAAACTTCTTGCAGATATGTTGTCAACAGCAGGCGCAGATCATATCATCACGATGGACCTACATGCTTCTCAAATTCAGGGCTTTTTTGATATCCCAGTAGACAATTTGTACGCAGAACCCGCTGTCCTGAAGTGGATAAAGGAGAGTATCTCTGAGTGGAGGAGCTGCACGATAGTCTCCCCAGATGCTGGTGGAGCTAAGAGAGCGACCTCCATTGCAGACAGATTGAATGTGGACTTTGCCTTGATTCACAAAGAACGGAAGAAAGCTAGTGAAGCGGACGGAATGGTACTAGTGGGAGATGTAAAGTATCGTGTGGCTATCCTTGTGGATGACATGGCTGACACTTGTGGTACAATCTGCCACGCAGCCGACAAGCTTCTCTCAGCTGGAGCCACCAGAGTTTATGCGATCTTGACTCATGGAATCTTTTCTGGCCCAGCCATTGCTCGCATGAACAGTGCAGGCTTTGAAGCAGTCGTAGTCACCAATACCGTACCTCAGGAGGATAAGATGAAGCACTGCTCCAAAATACAGGTGATCGACATCTCCATGATTCTTGCAGAAGCCATCAGAAGAACTCACAGTGGGAAATCTGTCTCCTACCTGTTCAGCCATGTCCCATTATAATAGAATAATGTTGGGAGTTGTGTATTAAATAAAATAAGATAAAAAATATCCTGACCATTAGTTTCCGTTGATGTTTGATGAAAAGTTTGACAGAATACCCTGCTCGCTACAGCGTGGCTTTCTAAATCCCACATCATGTATATTAGATGTTTATTTTAGATTGGAGAAAGACTGATGGAGAATAATTGCTAGAATCTCCTATCTAGGTCATCTCATTCTGGCTTCTTTGATGAGTTTGTGAGCCTTGCAGCTTTAACTGCAGGCCAGCTGCTGACTTCAGACTTTGAAGGTGTTGTGTGGAGTTCTTTGAAAGTAACTGGGGAAACTTAGTGTACTTAATATGGTAATGCTTCAGGGTTTACTTTATCCAGAATAGCTAACAATGCAGCCAACCCAGTCTACCATTGCCACCACCATATCTCCATACCAGCAACCCCTCCCTATTCCCTGTATTCCACCCCCACCCCATCTCCAAGTATCATAAGTTCTCTAAGATCTGTGCTAAATTACATGAAGAGCCCTGTGCAACCCAAACCTAGTTTACCTGGTTGCTGAGCCACCTGCAAGGCCAGGGCAGCAGCTTTCAGATTGAATAGCCATTGGGGAGAATCATGAGAATATGCTACTCGAGAGGAAGAAAATAACTCTGTCACCATGTTTGGAGACTATGTATTTTTTTTTTCCAATTTATTTTTAATTAAGGATAATTGGTTTACAGAATTTTGTTAGTTACTACTAAACATCAACATGTATCAGCCACAGGTAAGAAACTATGTATTTTTTGTTTCTTCACTATACCTGTTCTTTTTGATTTAGCTTTACTTCCAACCATCTTAACATTTTCCTGGTCAAATGTCCTTTTGAATCCAAATTACCAATGTAGCAGTCTTCTGGAAAGCAAATCCACTTCATACTATATAGTCTCTAAAATTTGCATTATATAGTCTCTCAAATCTCTAAAGTTTTTGCTGTAGCTTAATCTAAATCTGATGTTATTGATATTTCTCCTGGCAATCTTGTTTCCAGCTTGTGCTTCTTCCAGCCCAGCGCTTCTCATGATGTACTCTGCATAGAAGTTAAATTAGCAGGGTGACAATATACAGCCTTGATGTACTCCTT
>SJYV01042537.1:0-24980 GCA_006410875.1 Neotragus pygmaeus
GCGACAGCGTAACTTAGGCCGGACCTCGGCGCAGGGTGTCTGTGGCACACAAGCCAGACATCGGCTCAGGGCGACCAAGGAACACAGCCCGGACCTCGCCTAGGGAGACCGTGGAACACAGACTGGACCTCTGGAGCAGGCTACGGCCGCACACAACCCGGACCTTGGCAAAGAAACTGCAGCAAGGAGCCGGGGACAGGTCACAAGCCGAGGGCAGAACACAGGCCGGAACATGACGCAGGGCGGCCGTGGCACAGAGGCCGGACTTCGGCACAGGGCGACTGTGGCACACAGGCTGGAACTCAGTGCAGGGCGAGTGCAGAACACAGGCCGGACATTGGCTCAGGACGGCCACTGCACACAGCCCGTACCTCAGTGCAGGGGAACCGCGGTACACAGCCCGGACCTCTGGAGAAAGCTACCCCGGCAAACACCCCAGACTTCGAAAAGAGGAACCGCGGCACAGAGCCGGTAACAGGTCACAAGCCGAGGGCAGAACACAGGCCGGACCTTCCACAGGGCAATCACGGCACACAGCTCGGACCTGGGGAGATGGCGACCGCGGCACACAGCCCAGACCTGGGAACAGGGTGACCATAGCACACAGCCTGGACCTCTGCAAAAGATTACCTCAGCACACAGCCCGGACCTTGGAACAGGGCGACCGTGGCACACAGCCTGGACCTCAGCACAGAGGAAACGCGGCACACAGCCCAGAACTCGTTGCAAGCTGAGCGCGGAACGCAGCCTGGACCTCGGACCCGGGCGACCACAGCACACATCCCGAACAACAGTGAAGAGCGACCGAGGCACACAGCATGGACCTCGGCACAAGGCGGCTGCGGCACACAGCCTGAATCTCAGTCAAGGGATACCGCAGCACACAGCCCGGAAATCTGTGCTGGGTGACTGGGGTACAGAGCTCAGAACTCATCTCTAGCCGACCACGGAACACAGCCCGGACCTCGGCATAGGGCGACCATTCCAAAAGGATGGAACTCATCTCCAGCCGACGGNGAGCTACAAATAGAATACTGATATGTACCAGACAGATCAACAGAAGCATTCGGCCAGCCCACAGATACATGAGAAGTAATAAATAATTGCTGCTTTAATTCACTAAATTCTGAAATAATTTACAATGCAACAATCACTAAATGATACATATTATGAAAAATTCAAGTTTATCACAGTTGCAATTGATTTGAAAGCCTTGATTTATCAAAATTAACCATTTTCAGTAAGACTTTCCATCAACATTCTATGCTTGCATGGGTTAGAAGAATTAAGAAACTAACTACACCATCCAGTAAGCATCAAACCACTATTTATGTGTGAAAAACACCAATGTGCTCTTAATATAATGGAAGCGTGAGAAGATATGCCCATCTATAACTCAGAATTCATGGCTTATATGAGTTGTATTCATTCTCCCTAAAATCCTATGCTGACGTCCTCAACACTAGTACCTGACATGTGATTGTTTATGGAGATACAATCTATCCCAGAGGAATGAAGTTCAACTGTATTCATTAGGATGCCCCCAATCCAAAAGGACCTGTAGCTATTTGGAAGGAGGAAACGTGGACACAGAGACTCTCACATAGGAAGGAAACTGAACAAATGTAGGGGCGTCTTTGCCACTTTGACAAGAAAAGGTGAGAAGACTGGAACAGATGCTTTCTTCATACCACTCTGAAGGATCAAATCAGCTGTCATCTTGATTTGGACTTCTCGCCTCCAGAGATGTGAGACCTTAATTATGTGCAGTTCAAGTAAACCAATCTCAGCCATTTTGTACATTAGGCCAGGTAACTAATATGATATTCTTAAATCACCACAATTAGAATCATTCAAGCAATTCAGCAAAGACAGTGCAGGCAAAGAATGGCACCTGATACCATCCCTGTTACCAAAGCTGAACATCCAGGAAGGGATGTACTCCATGGACGCTGGAAAACTGGCTTGAACTTCAGACAATGAACGTTTTGAACAATGGCTGTGGCTCACTCAGGCTGGTCCCTGATTGGCTAATTCAGAGCAGAGTGGCCGTTGCACTTCTCTGACTGGACATCCCATCATCAGAGGGGAATATCAATAAGGCTGTCATTTTCAAAACTTGAAGAGTAAAGCCTGGACAAGGAAAGAGACAGTTCACCTGAACAAGTTAGAGTAGACCATTCAGTTAGAATAAGCTTTTTCTGAGTAGATTAGAATCTGTNCCATAATACACATTGGGAGGAGAATAAAATGGGAAATTAAAATACTAGGAAAATAATTAAGAATTTATAGAACTCTATCATGAAAGACCTAGAGAAGACACTATAACTGGGATCAAGGAAAGGTTGGCATTTTGTATTTCCTCTTAACTTTTCTCTCATTGTTTGGCTGAGAGTGACATCCTTCACAGATTCACACTGATACGTTTGTTTTAAATTTTATGGATGTATTTGTGAGTTACAATATTCTATTTTTCAGGTTTACAACTTAGTGATTCAATTGTTTTATATATTATACTCTGTTCACATTTATTAATAAATAATTGCTGTATTTCTCTGTGCTGTACAGCATATCCTTGTTGCTTATTTTAAAGTTCAAAATGAGTAGTATAAAATAAAATGAAATATTGAGTTCTCATGAAAACCATAGTAAATTGCCAAAGACTGAAATCTCGGAGTACTTTATCTCTCTCCAAGGATGTAGTAAGCTTGAAATCAATCTTTTAAAAAAGGAATAGGAAAATCACCAACTACTTTGTGATTCAGCAATATATCTATAGAAAAAAAAATGTCAATGCACCAAGAAGAAAACACAATGGACATTAAATTCAGTAAATATTCCCTTAAGCATTAGCAGTCAAATACTTGAGGTAGAAGAAGGAGTCATCTTATTTCTCTTAACTGCTGATCATCCTCCTCTTTTACTGATGCAAAGAGCGAGAGACATGTCCCACAACAAGAAATGGATGCATCTGTGTGTGCTAAGCCTCTTGAGTCATGTCGGACTCTTTGCAACCCCATGGACTGGAGCCCACTAGGGTCCTCTGTCCATGGGGCTTATCCATGCAAGAATACTGGAATGGGTTTCCATGCCCTCCTCCAGGGAACCTTCTCCACCTAGGGATCAAACCCGGGGCTCCTGTGTCTCCTATACTGCAGGCAAGTGTTTTTTTTTTTTTTTTTTTTTTTTTTAACCACTGATGCCAACTGCGAAGCCCCAAGAAATGGATGCTGGCATGCTAGGTGGTTTGAGTCGTTTCTGACTCTTTCAGACTCTGTGGATTGTAGCCCACCAGGCTCCTCTGTCCATGGAATTTTCCAGGTAAGAATACTGGAGTGGGTTGCCATGCCCTCTTCCAGGGGATCTTTCTAACCCAGGGATCAAACCTGCCATTTCTGCAACTCCTGCATTGTAGGCGGATTCTTTACTACTGAGCCACCCGGGAAGACCACACTGCTCTTTATCGGTTGCAAATCCCATGGATGGAGGAGCCTGGCAGGCTGCAGTACACGGGGTCTCAAGGAGTTGGACACGACTGTGCGACTTCACTTTTCACTTTCATGCATTGGAGAAGGAAATGGGAACCTACTCCAGTGGTCTTGCCTGGAGAATCACAGGGACGGGGGAGCCTGGTGGGCTGCCGTCTGTGGGGTCGCAGAGTCAGACATGACTGAAGTGACTTAGAAGCAGTAGCAGCAGCAGCAAAGCCCATATAAAAATCCCTGAATGATACCTAAATATAGGTGGGAGAATGAAAATGAAAAAGGCCAATGAAACTTTTAGGGAAAGAATTTTGACCATAAAAATCCTTAAAATCGCTGACTGATAAACCTCGAGTAGAAATAACCATTTAGGAAAGTGACGAGTTGCAATACGTTAAGAAAAAGTACACGATTTTTCCATCAAACAAATGACACAACCGTTATTGAAGCAAACTTGAGGTTTTTAATGTTTTCCTTGGGATGGAAATGTTTTGAAGATGGAAAGCAGGGCATACGTAAAGAACCCAGAGTGGATGGACGTGGCTCTTTATCACTACAGGTCTTTTCCCTTTAAGTGGTTCTGATAAGAGTCTCTGGTTTGCGATGTTGCAGTGGTCATGAGGCAGTTCATCTGCGGGTGTTGTATCTGATGACCGACTTGGTGGCCTCGGACACTGCGTACTTGCCGATCTCCCCGGGCAAGAGAAGACTCACGGCTGTCTGGATGTCTCCGCTCGTGATGGTGCAGTGCTTGTTGGCGCGGGCCAGTCTCCCGGCCTCTTCGGCGATCTGCTCAAACATATCCTTCACTAACGAATCCATGACGTTCATGGCCTCATGAGAGAGACTCAGGCCTGTGTGCACTTGCCTCAGCACCCTGGGGAAATACGTGGCGAAGCTTGCAAAGTTGACCAGACGGCGGCGACGGTGGCAGTGGCGGCGGCCCTTAGCTGTCTTCTGTTTCACCGTCTTGGGCTCAGCATCCCAGGGCTCGGGTTCAGAGGGCTCCGTTTCTGAGGTCTCTGTTTCAGAGGACTCCGTTTCAGAGGGCTCTATTTTGGAGGTTCCGGCTTCATTGGTGCCCAGGTCTTCCTCAGAGTTGTCAGAGGATGGTTGAGCCATGTCAGAGCCGCCAGTCCCCACTACTCAGAATAAAGGACATGTGGGAATTGAAGGCAGTTGGCGGAGTTTATAAGCCCTGCCCTCCCTGAAGTCACAAACACTGTCCATATCTGATTGGATAAAAATGCAAGCCTGGAGGCCTGTTACTATGGCAGCCCATGTCACGTGACACTGGATGCTCCACCCCCAACTCCCACTGCCCCTTCCCCACGTTTAACCACACAGCCAGTAAAACTCAGTGGTATCTTTAAACTTGCCGTGACTTCCACCAGAAAAATCTTTGAACTCTGCCCCATGAAGGAGAGTCAGTCATCTATTCACCTCAGCTGATTTATGTCTACTATTGATGCACGAGAAGTTTCAAGATGTCACCAAAGTCATCTAAGTTGAAAAAATGTAATAATCAGTTAGAGCTTCCTGAAAGAGTCTGACTGACCTCCATAACTCAAGCTGTTTCAGACATCAGAATGACTCAGGTCACTTGGTGGACATTTTACTCCAACACAGAATCTTTTCCTTCTGATTGACCTACAGTGCCATGAGCAGAAACTCCTGACTTCCTCAGCAAGTGCTCCTGAAAATCATAGGAATTAGTTGACCGGCAATTATCTCCAAAACTTATCAAAACCAATGATCACTATGAAGAGAATGACAAAATCCCATTTGCCAAATACGGAACACAAACAGAAATAGGAATACTTACTAAAAATATTTAACATTTTGCAAATTCAAATTTTAAATTGTTTTCTTAAACATTATTTAGGTCCCCCAAATACCACACAGTCTGGAATTGATTAATGATTTATATGGTTATTTCTCAAAAAATGATCACTCTTATTGCTAAAAAACCACCAGAGTGAGAGAAAAAGAATAAAAAGAGAGAGAAATAAAACACCTAGGAATACATGTACCTAGGTGGTGGTGAAAGACCTGTACTTAGAAAGAATAAGACCTTGATCAAAGAAATTGAAGATAATACAAACAGAGGGAAAAGTCTACCTTGTTTATGGATTGGAAGAATTGATATTCTTTAAAAAACCATGCTATCAAAGGCAATCCACATATTCAATGCAATTCCTATGAAAATACCAGGGCATTTTCCACAGAACTAAAACAATTTTAAATTTCGTATGGAAAGATGAAAGACCCTGAATTGCCAAAACAATCTTAAGGAAGAAGACCAGAACTGGAGGAATCAGGTTCCCTGATTTTGGACTATAACAGAAAACTACAGTAATCCAATCAGTGTAGTACTGGCACAAAAATAGACACATGGATCCGTAGGACAGGAGAGCCCAGAAATAAACCTATGGGCTTATGGTCAATTCAGTTCAGTTCAATCTCCCAGTCATGTGTGACTCTTTGCGACCCCATGGACTACAGCACACCAGGCTTCCCTGTCCATCACCAACTCTCAGAGCTTACTCAAACTCAAACTCATGTCCATCAAGTCGGTGATGCCATCCAATCATTTCATTCTCTGTCATTCCTTTCTCTCATGCCTTCAATCTTTCCCAGGATCAGGGTCTTTTCCAAGGAGTCAGTTCTTCACATCATGTCAAAAGTACTGGAGTTTCAGCTTCAGCATCAGTCCCTCCAATGAATATTCAGGACTGATTTCCTTTAGGATTGACTGGTTGCATATCCTTGCAGTCCATGATCAATTAATCTACAATTTAAAAGGCAAGAATGTACAAATGGAGAGAAGACAGTCTCTTCAATAAGTGGTGCTTGGATAATTGGATAGCTATATGCAATAAAGTAAAATTAGAACATTCTCTAGCAGCATATACAAAAATAAACTCAAAATGAACTGAAGACCTAAATATAATACATATATTGCATAGGAAGTCATTTTAAGAAACAGAATCCATTAGATATTTTAATGAGCTGTGTTGCTTTCACATTTGTAAATTCAGAAATTAAATGAACACATCAGTTATATTAAAAAAAAACAAACACCGAAAATAGCCACAATTGGGTTTTGAGGGGATAACTGGGACCTCAAACGTCTCTGATACACAGGAAATCTAGGATGGAGATGGGAAAAGCAGAGTTTGATGTTGAAGATTGGAAGGAGGAGTAACACTGATAATTATCCACTTCAGTTGATGATTGAGGAAATAAGAGAGCCTAGTGAGCAATCACCGTGCAGTGTTGTGGTTCACTGTAAAGGCA
Organism: Neotragus pygmaeus; assembly: GCA_006410875.1. Lineage (NCBI taxonomy): Eukaryota > Metazoa > Chordata > Mammalia > Artiodactyla > Bovidae > Neotragus > Neotragus pygmaeus. The sequence goes on from SJYV01042537.1 coordinate 6,783, forward strand.
AAATAAGGGAAATGGCTTCATGGCTTAAATAATTGCCAATCTCAACACACGAATGACGGTGTTGATAGGACAGGCATACTCCATTCAGAAACCTTCTCAAAATTACCATTGTTTACGGATTCACATAAAAAGAGGACTCTGACACAGCATAGAAGTTAAGTGCAACAGAAAATTCAGGAAAAAAAAAAACCCATTTCACACTTCCTAAAATCACAAGTTTCTACCCTAACTTGTTCAGATGATCTAATGTCATTCTTTTTCAACCCTCATTCTCTTGTTTTTGAAGTGAAAAACCTTCATGATTTGCAACTTAACATCATAGGGATGGTGAGAGCATTCATTCAGTCAGAGAAGCTAAAAAAGTTCATGTTGACTCCATGTCAGCCAAGGAGGGACTCAAACTGGTAGCCACAGTCACTGAGGTTTTCCTGACTGAACCAATAACTGTCTTCCTGAGGTGTTCAGGTCTGGTGACAGCAGATAACAGATCTGATTATTTATCGACTCTGACAGTAGGGTAACAAGCACAATTATCTACTTTATAGTTGGTCTTATAAAACTGATCAAGGTCTTTTATATATATTATAAGTATTAGGAAATGGCTTGGTAGTAAAGAATCCACCACAATGCAGGAGACCTAGGTTTAATCCCTGGGTCTGGAAGATTCCCTGGAGTAGAAATGGAAACCCACTCCAGTATTCTTGACTGGAAAATTCCATGGACAGAGGAACCTGGTAGGCTACAATCCATGGAGTCACAAAGAGTCAACACGACTGAGCGATTAACACTTTCAACACTTTCTCAAGTATTCTAGAGCTCCTGCACAAAATGCTAGTGATTAGGTCACTTAAACAACATTCATTTATTCTTTGTGGAGGTTCTAAGTCCAAATCAAAGTTTCATCTGAATTGATCTTAGGCAAGGTGTGAGGCCTCTCCTTGGCCTGCAGATAACTGAAATCCCCATATACATGTCCACATTTTCTTTTCTATGTGTATGTGTCTATGTCCGATTTTGCCTTATTATATGGATATAACTCATTTAGATTAAGACCTACTCTAATGAACATATTTGAACTTGTTTACTTGGTAAATACTCATCTCCAAATATGATCACATACAAATATGAGTGTTTATGGCATAGGTACATTAATTTTAGAGGCACAAATTCAACCCATAGGATATATGTATTTTGAACTAAACATGGGAATATTTCCTGCCTCTTCCATCATGTTGATGTATGGCAAAACCAATAAAGTATTGTAAAGTAAAATAAATAAATGAAAAGAGAGAATACTGGTGACCACTTATGAGAAACAAGGTGGCCCCACCACAGTCATTTTCACAATTCTGTAAATGTTTAGTAATTTCATTTTAGTATTTTATTTCTTTTTCTCTCTGTGAGCGAGAAGATAGTGTGTCATTTTCAATTGCTACAAAGTGTTCTTCACACCTACAGTTGTAATTATTTCGTATTGGGTAGGATATAAGAGGAGGAGGCAATGACAACCCACTCCAGTACTCTTGCCTGGGAAATCTCATGGATGGAGGAGCCTAGTAGGCTGCAGTCCATGGGGTTGCAAAGAGTCGGACACGACTGAGCGGCTTTACTTTCACTTTTCACTTTCATGCACTGGAGAAGGAAATGGCAACCCACTCCAGGATTCTTGCCTGGAGATTCCCAGGGATGGGGGAGCAATGGTAGGCTGCCGTCTATGGGGTTGCACAGAGTCGGACACGACTGAAGTGACTTAGCAGCATCAGCAGCCAAACATTGACATAAAATTCTGATAATCCATGAAATCAAACTTTTCCTGAGCCCTTCAGGAAAAGGACAGGGCTCTACATGACAGAAAAAAACAAAAGGCATTCTTTAAACTGGCAGAACCTCATGAGATAAAGAAAAAGACTTTAGGTCCTATAGCAAGATACTAGAGAGAACCTCCCTGAGTAGTACAGGTACGAAGTGGACAGTGCCTTTTCAAGAACGGGCAATGAAAGTCTATATCTTTTGGTCCAATATAGAGGAATTCTGATGGGGTGTTATACCTCCAGGGTTCTCTTTGGTCACTGCACTAAATATTTAGGAAATGTGAGCCCAATTATCAAGAATATTATTTAGCATTTTGTGGAAAATTAGAGAATTCTCATGAGAGAACTTTTAAAAAAGAATATGATTCCCAAGGAGACCAGGAAATTCTTCCACCAAAGCAATGGCAAGAAAATATCTCTAGGTGGGACACTGAGATGACTGTAGACAACCTGAATATAATTTTGGAAATGAAAAGCTCATTCCAGAGCCATTGCATTTTTGAAAAGAGAACTGTGGACCCATAGGAAAAAGACATTATTTCACAGAATAACTTCATTTCTATTGTGCTCATTGTTGCTGTTTTCAATATCCCAGTGTTTACCCATATGACATACAAATGTTTTTCCGGTCAATTCTTATACATTGTTATTATGTGAGAATTCTTGTCAGCAAACCAGCATATATTTACTGGTTAGGTGTGTTTTACATTTAGTGAATCCAATAATCAGATACAGGCATTAGGAAACCAGTTTTACAACTGCATCATGGGTGCATGGGTGAATGACACCTGACACCTAGGAAGGAGGGAGAGAAATGAGGTTCAATGCTGAAGACCAAGAGGGGGAATGAGCATACATAATTGCTCGCTTCACAGGGTGATTGAAGAAAACAGGCACCTAAAGAATAATCATGACTTAGTGGTGTTGGCTACTGCAAACAAATTAGGACAAGGGTTTTACTGCTTAAATAACAAACTATAAGTTTCAACCCTAGGGAAATAGTTCAAATGTTTTTCAACATAATCCGTATGATAGAATTTATTGTAAAACATAAACGAGAGCTGAAATTTGTTCAGTTCAAAATATTGCAGAAATAACGGCAGTATTCCTCTATACAGAGGCATTGTGAAATTCATCAATCTTTGAGAAGTGAAGATAAGCAGAAGTCATGTAGCATGGTAGGTCTGATGCTTGAGCAGGTATTTTGTCATGCACCTGAGGGAAATTTGNTGAAATTTGTTCAGTTCAAAATATTGCAGAAATAACGGCAGTATTCCTCTATACAGAGGCATTGTGAAATTCATCAATCTTTGAGAAGTGAAGATAAGCAGAAGTCATGTAGCATGGTAGGTCTGATGCTTGAGCAGGTATTTTGTCATGCACCTGAGGGAAATTTGTTTTAAGTAGGAGTAATATGCAAGGTTACTGTGCTTGTTGAAGTAAATCGACTGGCTTATGTAATATATCCATGTAATGTAACTGTCTGAAAACTCGAGTCTTTTACCATACTCTGGTAGATGAACAGCATTACCCAGAGCCACATAGCTACTGAATTAGAACTGACACCAGGATCCAGGTGATTTCCTGAATCTCACTTCAGTGTCTGATCCATTATTATGCATGGTTTTGCCTTGGAATGATTCTATCAGAGGATTACAGAAACCATGCTTCTCTTGATAAGCCTGCTTGGTAGGAAATATCTCGATATAAAAGAATAACCTCCAATGATCTCAAATCTCCCTCTGGAAAATAATTCAAGTGAAAAACATATAATAAAGTGTTTTCCTTTAACCAAACTCCAACATCATGCAAGGGCAGTTTTTTATGCTTTTCCCTCTCCCTAATTTTTTTCCTCAAAACTGACCCATTTATGACTCTGTGGATATGCACTTTTCACAATTGAGAAGGTGACTTACAAATAAATGTCAGATATTAGAGGACCCAAAAAGAAGAGGGCCATGAGGTATATGAGAAAACTCTGTATTCCTAAATCAGAAAAATTAGTTATTCAGGCCAGGTCCGTCTGTGTTCCTTTCACCAAGAAATCTGTACTCCTTGCTGTCTACCTGCGTGTTTCTTTGTCTATATAAATGGATACGACGTCTATAATGGTTAGAAATTTCAGTCCACTTTAGTGTGAAAGCTGTGGCATGCAGTATAAGATTCCACTAAATAGTAGGTGTCCCTCTCCTAGCAGTAAGTAAAGAGTAAGCCAATCCAAAGAAATCACCATAGTATAGTGAACAAAACACTTATTTCTATAGCCTTACCCTGTGTATGGCACCCAAAAATATCGCAAGAAGCTTGACTTTGATTTCAGTGGCTATTAGATTCAGGAATATTGCTTGTCGCTGAATACTCCTTCCAATAAGAAGTCTTGCCTGTTTCCCCCTCCTCTTGAGGTGATGAAGCATTTGATTATTTTGAGCAATGAATAAAAATCGTGGAAATTGTATTAGGCAATTTACCAGCCTAAGGTTTAAGAAGGAATGTCCTTGTGCCTTGCTGTTTGAGGACATAGAGCTACCATGGAAAGGGTTAGTCTGTCCTGCTAGACCTCCCCACAAGAAAAGAGGCCGCTTTCAGCACCAGGTATGTGTGAAGGTTGCCTGGAACTTTGCAGTGTAGCTTAGGTATCAGGTGATTATCACTGAGTGGTCTTAGGATGGCTCATATTTTTAACAGATATTTACATTTCACATTTGGAAACTGTGTTAAAAAATTTTAAATGTTCCCATTATAAATTGTAATATACAAAGATATGTTAAACAGTATTTTAAATACTCAGATGCGCTTGAAAAGTGGCTCAAATCAATAGACAGCTGACACACACACATAATTCTAAATGATTAATTGGCTATATCCATAGTGAAAAACTGGACTTTCTTTCTCATAAGAAAGGAAGGGCCAAAGAAAATTCTAATTTTTGTCTTTAGCTATGGGTGAGGAATAAAATGTTGATAAAGAATTTGTAACCAAAAGAGTTCCCTGATGTAGCTTTGGCATTCTAATTAATACTATCAGCATGGCCCAAGTAATTTCTGTTTGCAAACGTATGGCAAATGCAAATCTTATTGCATCTAGAGGAGCTTAACCCTAATTGAGGCTTCTACAAGTATTCCTACAATTAAAGCCCCCTCCAAAATGACAGCATCAGCATAAACTATAAACGAAGAGGGAAACCTGTAAAGACTAATAATCAGATGCGAAGTACAAGAAATATACCTAACATATTNCAGAGCTTGGAACTCGTCGCTAGCCAACCGTGGAACACAGCCCGGACCTCCACACTGGGCGACCGTGGCTCACAGGCCGGACCACTGCCTGGGGCGAGCGTGGCACACAGCCCAGACCTCGGCGCAGGTTGACCACGGCACACAGCCCGAACATCAGTGATGGGTGACTGAAGCACACAGCCCGAACCTCAGTGAAGGGCGACCGCAGCACACAGCCCAGAAATCTGTGCTGGGCGACAGCGGCACAGAGCCTGGAACTTGTTGCTAGTCGACTGCAAAACACAGCAAGGACCTCGGCGCAGGGTGACCACGGCACACATCCCGGACCTCGGCGCAGGTTGCTCACCGCACACAGCCCGAACCTCAGTGAAGGCTGACCGTGGCACACAGTCTGGAAATCTGTGCAGGGCGACAGAGGCACAGAGCCTGGAACTCGTCACTAGGCGACTGCAAAACACTGCCAGGACCTCGGTGCAGGGCGACCACAGAAAACAGGCCGGACCTCTTCTCAGGGCGACCACGGCACACAGCCCGGACCTCGGCGAAGGGCAGTCGAGGCACACAGCCCGAAACTCAGTGAAGGGCGACCTCGTTACACAGCCCGAAACTCGTCTCTAGCTGAGCCCGGAACACAGCCCGGACCTCAGCGGAAGGCTACCGGCACATAGCCTGGACTCGGTTCAAGGCTACCGTTGCACACAGACTGGACCTTGGCACAGGGCGACAGAGGCACAGAGCCCGAATCTGGGGAGATGGCAACCGCGGCACACAGCCTGGACCTCTGCAGAAAACTACCTCGGGACAGAGCCCGGACCTCAGAACAGGGCGTCCGTGGCAAACAGCCCCGACCTCGGCACAGAGGAAACGTGGCACAGAGCCTGGAACTCATTGCAAGCCGAGGGCGGAACACAGCTTTGACCTCGGCGCAGGGCGACCGCAGCACAAATCCTGAACCACAATGAAGAGCGACCAAGGCACACAGCACGGACCTCGGTGNCCGACCTCGGCACAGAGGAAACGCGGCACAGAGCCTGGAACTCATTGCAAGCCGAGGGCGGAACACAGCTTTGACCTCGGCGCAGGGCGACCGCAGCACAAATCCTGAACCACAATGAAGAGCGACCAAGGCACACAGCACGGACCTCGGTGCAGGGCGACCCTGGAACTCAGCACCGACCTCGGGAGATGGCGACCGTGGCACACAGACCGGACATCGGCTCAGGGCAACTGTGGCACACAGCCCGGACCTCGGTGCATGGCTACAATGGCACACAGCCCGAACCTCGGCACAAGGCTTACATGGCACACAGCCTGAAACTCGGCGCAGTGCGACCGCGGCACATAGCCCTGTCCTCAATGAAGGTTGACTGCAGCACACAGCCTGGTTCTCGGCACAAGGCTATCACGGCACACAGCGCGGAACTCGGTTCAAGGCTACCGTGGCACACAGACCAGACCTCGGCACAGGGCGACCGTGGCTCACAGCCCGAACCTCAGTGAAGGGAGACCGTGGCACACAGCCCGGAAATCTTTGCAGCGTGATGGGGGTACAGTGATCGGAACTCATCACTAGCCAATGGCGGAAAACAACCTGGACCTCAGCACAAGGCCACCTCGGCACACAGGCCGGACCTCAGCGCAGGGTGACCACGGCACACAGCATGGACCTAGGTGTAGGGCGACTGCGGCACAGAGCCCGAACTTCAGTGAAAGGCCACCGTGACACACAGCCAAAAAATCTATGCAGGGCGACCGTGGCACAGAGTTTGGATCTCGTTGCTAGCCAACCGTGGAACACAGCCTAGACCTCGGTACTGTGCGACTGCGGCACACAGCCCAGACCTCGGCACAGTGCGAACACGGCACACAGCCCCAATGTCAGTGAAGGGCAACAGTGCCACAAAGCCTGGAACTCATCGCTAGTTGACTGTGAAACACAGGCAGGACCTCGGTGCAGGGCAACCACGTAAAACAGGCTGGGCCTCGTCGCAGGGCGACCACGGCACACAGCCCGGACCTAGGCAAAGGGCAACCGAGGCACACAGCCCGAAACTCAATGAAGGGCGACCGCATCACACAGCCTGGAACTCGTCACTAGCCGACCACGGAACACATCCCGGACCTCGGCAGAGGTTGAAGGTGGCACACAGGCCGAACCTCAGTGCAGGGTGACAATGACACAAAGGCCGGACCTCGGCACAGGGCCACCATGGCACACAGGCCGGACCTCAGTGCAGGGCAACTGAAGAACACAGGCCGGATATCGGCTCAGAGGGACCGTGGCTTACAGCCCGGAACTCAGCGCAGGGGACTGTGACACACAGCCCGGACTTCTTGAGAAGGCTACCGCGGCACACAGCCTGGACCTTGGCAAAGAGGAACCATGGCACAGAGCCGGGAACAGGTTGCAAGCCGAGGGTGGAACACAGGCCGGACCTTGGCACAGGGCGACCTCGGCACACAGCCCAGACGTGGGGAGATGGGGACCTCGGCACACAGCCCGGACCTTGGAACAGGGCGACCGTGGCACACAGCCCAGACCTCTGCAGAAGGCTACCTCGGCACACAGCCCGGACCTCGGAACAGGGCAACTGTGGCACTCAGCCCGGACCTCGGCATAGAGGTAATGCGGCACAGAGCCCAGAAGTCGTTGCAAGCCGAGGGCAGAACGCAGCCTGGACTCAGTGCAGGGTGACCGCGGCAAACAGCCCGAACCACAGTGAAGAGCGGCGAAGGCACAGCAAGACCTTGGTGCAAGGCGACCCTGGCACACAGCACCGAACTCGGGACATGGCGACCATGGCAAACAGAACGGACATCGGTGCAGGGCAACTGTGGCAGACAGGCCGGACTTCGGCGTAGGCCTACCGAGGCACACAGCACAAAACTCGATTCAAGGCTACCGTGGCACAAAGATTGGACCTCGGCACAGCGTGACTGTGGCACACAGCCTGAACCTGCGGAGATGGTGACCACGGCACACAGCCCGGACCTCGGAACAGGGCACCCGTGGCACACAGCCCGGACCTCTGCAGAAGAATACCTTGGCACACAGCCCGGACCTCAGAACAGGGTGATTGTGGCACACAGCCTGGACCCAGCGCAGAGGGAACATGGCACAGAGCCTGGAACTCGTTGCAATTCGAGGGCGGAACGCAGCCTGGACCTCAGCACAGAGCAAACGCAGCACACAGCCTGAACAACAGTGAAGAGCGACCGAGGAACACAGCATGGACTTCGGTGCAGGGCGACCCTGGCACACAGAATCGACCTCGGGAGATGGCAACCATGGCACCCAGACTGGACATTGGCTCAGGGCAACTGTGGCACACAGCCCGGACCTCGGTGCAAGGCGATGATGGCACACAGCCCGAACCTGGGTGCAAGGGTAACATGGCACACAGCCCGAACTTCAGTGCAGTGTGACCGCGGCACATAGCCTGGTCCTCAATGAAGGGCGATCGCAGCACACAGCTCGGTCCTCGGCACAAGGCTACCTGGGCCCACAGCACGGAACTCGGTTCAAGGCTACCGTGGCACACAGACCAGACCTCGGCACAGGGCGACGCGGCACATGGCCCAAACATCAGTGAAGGGAGACTGCAGCACACAGCCCGTAAAACTGTGCAAGGCAACTGAGGTACAGAGCTCGGAACTCATTGCAAGCCGATGGCAGATCACATCCTGGACCTCGGCACAGGGTGACTGCGGCACATAGGCTAGACGTCGGTGCAAGGTGACCATGGCACACAGCATGGACCTCGGCATAGGGCAACCGCGGCACACAGCCTGAATCTCAGTGAAGTGTGACCGTGGCACAAAGCCCAAAACTCTATGCAGGGCGACCGTGGCACAGAGCTTGGAACTCGTCTCTAGCCAACCGTGGAACACAGCCCAGACCTCAGCACTGGGCGACCGCGGCACAAGGCCCAGACCTCGGTGCAGGGCGACCGCGGTATACAACCCTAACATCAGTGAAGGGCGACTGTGGCACATAGCCCGGAATTCATCGCCAGCCGATCGCGGAACACGGCCCGGACATTGGCGCAGGGTGAGCGTGGCACAAAACTCAGAAATCAGTGCAGGGCTACCACAGCACACAGCCTGAACCTCAGTGAAGGGCAACCACAGCACACAGCCCAGAAATCTGTTCAGGAAAACAGTGGAACAGAGCCTGGAACTCGTCGCTAGTCGACTGCGAAACACAGCCAGGACCTCGGGGCAGGGAGACCACAGAAAACAGGCTGGGCCTTGTCGCAGGGCGACCATGGCACACAGAGCGGATCTCGGCGAAGGGCGACCAAGGCACACAGCCCGAAACTCAATGAAGGGCGACCGTGTCACACAGCCCGGAACTGGTCGCTAGCCGACCACAGAACACAGCCCGGACCATGGAGCAGGGTGACCGTGGCACACAGGCCGGACTTCAGCACAGGGCGACTGCGGCACACAAGCCAGACCTCGGCACAGGGCCACCATGGCACACAGGCTGGACCTCGGCTCAGGGCGACTGCGGAACACAGGCCAGACATAGGCTCAGGGCGACTGTGGCATACAGCCCAGACTTCAGCACAGGGGACCGAGGCACAAGGCCCAGAATTCTTGAGAAGTCTACCGCAGCACACAGCCTGGACCTTGGCAAAGAAGAACCACAGCACAGAGTCGGGAACAGGTCACAGGCCGAGGGCAGAACACAGCCCAGGCATCAGCACAGGGCGACCGCGGCACACAGCCCAGACCTGGGGAAATGGCGACCTCGGCACACAGCTCAGACCTCAGAACAGGGTGTCTGTGGCACACAGCCCAAACCTCAGTGAAGGGCGACCATGACACACAGCCTGGAACTCGGTGCTAGCCAACCGGAGAACACAGCCCTGATCTCCACACTTGGCGACCGCGGCACACAGGCCCGATCTCTGTGCGAGGCGAGCGCGGGACACAGCTGAGACCTCAGCGCAGGGCAACCGTGGCACAACGCCCGAACTTCAGTGAAGGGCAACTGTGTCACAAGTCCAGAATTCATCGTAACCGACCGAGGAACACAGCCCGGACATTAGCGCAGGGCTACCATGGCACACATTCTGAACCTCAGTCAAGGGCAACCGCAGCACACAGCCCAGAAATCTGTGCAGAGTGACCATGGCACAGAGCTCAGAACTCGTCACTAGCGAAGCTGGGAACACAGCACGGACCACGGGACAGGGCCACTGCAGTACACAGGCGGGACCTCGGGGCAGGGCAACCGTGGAACACAGCCCAGACCTCGGCACAGAGGGAACACGGCACAGAGCCCGGAACTTGTTGCTAGTTGATGGCGAAACACAGCCAGGTCCTCGGCGCAAGGCTAACATGGCACACAGCCCGAACCTTGGCACAATTCATCTGTGGCACACAGCCCAAACCTCAGTGAAGGGCAAATGCAGCACACAGCCCAGAACTCGGTTCAAGGCTACCGTGGCACAAAGACCGAACCTTGGCACAGGGTGACCCCGGCACACAGTCTGAACCTCAGTGAAGGGAGACCACGGCACACAGCCCGGCAATCTGTGCAGGGCCACCAGGGTAGAGAGCTCGGAACTCGTCACTAGCCGACCACGTAACACAGCCCGGACCTCGGTGCACGGCGTCCACGGCAAACAGGTTGGAACTCTTCTCCATCTGACCGCAGAACACAGCCCAGACCTCGGCACAGGCAGACCGCGGCACACAGGCCAGACCTCGGTGCAGGGCGACCACAGCACACCACGTGGACCTTGGTGAAAGGCGACTGCACCGAGGTCCGGGCTGTGTGCCACAGTCACCCTGCGCTTAGGTCCGGGCTGTGTCCCGCTGTAGCCCTGCACCGAGGTCCGGGCTGTGCACCATGGTCATCTTGCACTGAAGTCCAGGCTGTTTGCCATGGTCGACCTGCACCAAACTCCAGGCTGTGTGCTGTGGTCGTGCTATGCCGAGTCCGGGCTGAGTGCCGTGATCGCCCTGAAAGGAGGTCCGGGCCTTGTCACATGTTCGTCCTGTGCCCAAATCCATGCCGTGTGCTGCGGTCACCCTGCACAAAACTGCAGGATGTGTGTCGCGGTTGCCATGTGCTGATTTCCGGGCTGTGTGCTGCAGTCTCCCTGCGCCAATGTCTGGGCTGTGTTCCACATTCGCCCTGCACCGAGGTCCTGGCTGTTTGCTGTGGTCGCCCTGCAGCAAGGTCCAGGTTGTGTGCCGCAGTCAGCCTCTGATGAAGTCCAGGCTGTGTGCCACAGTTGCCCTGCACAGATGTCCAGGCTGTTTGCCATGGTGGCCCTGCAGCCAGGTCCAGGCTGTGTGCCACGGTTGCCCTGCGCTGAGGTCCACGATGTGTTTTGCGGTCACCTACACTGAGTTCCGATTTGTGTGCTGTGGCAACCCTGCGCCGAGTTCCGGGCTGTGAGTCGCAGTCGGCTTGCGATGAGTTCCGAGGACTGTGCCCCGGTCACCCTGCACATCGGTCCAGGCTATGTGCCGCGGTCACCCTGCACATCGGTCCAGGCTATGTGCCGCAGTTGCCCTGCACCAAGGTCCGGACTGTGTGCCATGATCGCTCCACTCCCATATCCGGGCTGTGTGTCCCAGTTGTTTTGCGCTGATGTCTGGGCTGTGAGTGCAGTTGCCGTGCTCCGATATCTGGGCTGTGTGCTGCGGTCTTCTTGTGCTGATGTCCGGGTTGTGTGCTGCCGTTGTCTTGCAACGAGTTCCAGGCTCTGTACCGCGGTTGCCCTGTGTCAAGATCTGAGCTGTGTGCTGTGGTCGCCCTTCAATGAGGTTCAGGCTATGTGCCATGGTCCCCCTGCGCCGAGGTCTGGGCTGTGTTTCTCGGTTGGCTTGCAACGATTTCCGTGCTCTTTGCCATGGTTGTCCTGCACCGAAGTCCGGCCTGTGTGCTGCACTTGCCCTGCACCAAGTTCCGGGATGTGTGCCACGGTCGCCCTTCACTGAGGTTCGGGCTGTGGGCCGCGGTCGCCCTGTGCCAAAATCTGGGCTGTGTGCCACGTCGCCCTGCTCCAATGTCTGGCCTGTGTGCCCCGGTAACCCTGCACCGAGGTCCGGGGTGTTTTCCGCCATCACCATCTGCCGAGGTCCGTGCTGTTTGCCTGGGTCACCCTGCGTCAAAGTCCGGGATGTGTGCCANGCCCTGCTCCAATGTCTGGCCTGTGTGCCCCGGTAACCCTGCACCGAGGTCCGGGGTGTTTTCCGCCATCACCATCTGCCGAGGTCCGTGCTGTTTGCCTGGGTCACCCTGCGTCAAAGTCCGGGATGTGTGCCATGGTCGCCCTTCAATGAAGTCCGGGATGTGTGCCATGGTCGCCCTTCAATGAAGTTCAGGCTGTGTGCCACGGTCGCCCTGCACTGATGTCCGGGATGTGTGCTGCAGTTGCCCTGCACCGAGGTCCGGGATTCATGCCGTGGTTGACTGGACCGACGTCCGGATTGTGTGCCATGGTCGCACTGCATTGAGTTCCATGCTATGAGCCCTGGGCAGATTGCGACTAGTTCCGAGCTCTGTGTTGCGGTCGCCCTGCACTTAGGTCTGGGCTGTGTACCGCAGTTGCCCTGTGCTGATTCCGGGCTGTGTGCCACGGTCATCTTGCGCTGAAGTCCAGGCTGTGTGCCATGGATGCACTGCACCAAATTCCAGGCTGTGTGCCGTGGTCGGCCTGCACCGATATCCGGCCTGTGTGCCGTGGTCGCCTGAGCCGAGGTCCGTGATTGGTGCCGCGGTCACCCTGCACCAAGGTCGAGGCTGTGTGCAGCAGTTGCCCTGCACCAAACTTCAGGATGTGTGCCGCGGTCACCCTGTGTTGATTTCAGGGCTGTGTGCTGCAGTCTCCCTGCACCGATGTCCGGGCTATGTGCCATGGTCGTCCTGTGCCGAGGTTAGTGCTATGTTACACAGTCTCCCTAAACGGAGGTCTGGACTATGTTCCGCATTTGCCCTGCACCGAGGTCCTGGCTGTTCGGCGCAGTTGCCCTGCGGCCAGGTCCAGGCTGTGTGCCACGGTCACCCTGTGATGAAGTCTGGGCTGTGTGCTGCAGATGTCCTGTGCAGAGGTCTAGGCTGTTTGCCGTGGTCGCCCTGCAGACAGGTCCGGGCTGTGTGCCATGGTCGCCCTGCACCAAGGTCCGCGATGTGTGTCACGGTCACCTGTGCTGAGGTCTGAGTTGTTTGCGGTGGTCACCCTGCACCGAGTTCCAGGCTGTGAGCCGCGGTTAGCTTGGAATGAGTTCCGAGGTCTGTACCATGGTCGCTCTGCGCCTAGTTCCGTGCTGTGTGCGACTGTCGCCCTGTGCCGAGATCCGGGCTGTGTGCCATGGTCGCCCTTCACTGAGGTTCTGGCTAAGTTCCACAGTCGCCCTGCGCTGAGGTACGGGCTGTGTGCCGTGATGGCTCTGCGCCATGGTCCGGGCTGTGTACCGCAGTTACACTGCACCGAGGTCCGGACTGTGTGCCATGGTCGCCATGTCCCGAAGTCCATGCTGTGTGCCAGGGTCTCCCTGAGCCAAGGTCGGGGTGTGTTCTGCCCTCAGCTTGCGATGAGTTCCAGGCTCTGTACCACGGTCCTTCTGTGCCGAGATCCGTGCTGTGTGCCACTGTCTCCCTGTTCCGAGATCCGGGCTGTGTGCCTCGGTAGCCTTCTGCAGATGTCTGGGCACTGTGCCGCAGTCACCCTGCACCGAGATCCGGGCTGTGTGCCGCGGATGCCCTGCCCTGAGGTCCGGGCTGTGTTCCGTGGTCGGCTAGCGATGAGTTCCAGACTGTGTGCACAGTGGCCCTTCACTGATGTGTGGGCTGTGTGCCGCGGTCACACTGCACTGAGGTCTGGGCTGTGTGCCACGATCACCCTGTGCCGAGGTCCGGCCTGTGTGCCGTGTCGCCCTGCACTTAGTTCTGTGCTGTGAGCCTCGGTCAGCTTGCGACGAGGTCAGAGCTCTGTGCCGCAGTCACCCTGCGCTTAGGTTCGGGCTGTGTCCTGCTGTAGCTCTGCACCGAGGTCTGGGCTGTGTGCCGTGATCACCTTGCGCCAAAGTCTGGGCTGTGTGCCACGGTCGCCCTGCCCCGAGGTCCGTGATATGTGTCGCTGTCACCTGCACCAAGTTCCGAGTTGTGTGCCGTGGTCACCCTGCGCCAAGTTCCGGTCTGTAAGCCGTGGTTGGCTTTCGACGAGTTGCAAGGTCTGTGCTGCAGTCACCCTGTGCGTCGGACTGGGCTGTGTGCTGTGGTTGCCCTGCGCCGAAGTCCGGGCTGTGTGCTGCGGTCGCCCTGCACCGAGGATTGGCCTGTGTGCCGTGGTCGCCCTGCGCCAAGCTCCAGGCTGTGTTCTGCGGTTGGCTAGCGACAAGTTCTGGGCTCTCCACCACGGTCGCTCTGTGCCGAGGTCTGGCCTGTGTGCCGCGGTCTCCCTGCATCGAGGTCCAGACTGTGTTCTTCGGTTGGCTAGCGACAAGTTCTGGGCTCTCCACCACGGTCACTCTTGCGCCAAGGTCTGGGCTGTGTGCCACAGTCGCCATCCCCTGAGGGTCGTGCTGTGTGCCAGGGTTGCCCTGTGCTGAGGTCCAGGCTGTGTGCCACGGTCGCCCTTCACTGAGGTTTGGGCTGTGTGCCGCGGTCGCCATCTCCTGAAGTCCATGCTGTGTGCCAGGGTTGCCCTTGGCCGAAGTCTGGGTGTGTTCCACCCTCAGCTTGCGATAAGTTCCGGGCTCTGTACCGTGGTCGCTCTGCGCCGAGTTCCGTGCTGTGTGCCACTGTCTCCCTGTGCCGAGATGCGGGCTGGGTGCTGCCCTAGCATTCTGCAGATGTCTAGGCTGTGTGTCGAGGTCACCCTGCGCTGAGGTCCGGGCTGTGTGCCGTGGTCGCACTGCATCAAATTTCGTGCTGTGTTACACGGTCGACCTGGGCCAAAGTCCGGGCAGTGTGTCGTGTTGCCCTGCTGCGATTTCCGGACTGTGTGCCATGGTCGCCCATCACTGATGTTCAGGCTGTGTACCGCAGTCGCCCTGCGCCAAGGTCTGGGCTGTGTGCCGTAGTCACCCTGCACCGAGGTCCGGGCTGTGTGCTGTAGTCACCATCTGCCGAAGTCCATGCTGTGTGCCAGGGTCGCCCCGGGCTGAGGTCAGGGTGTGTTCCACCTTTGGCTTGCGACGAGTTCCGGGCTCTGTACAGTGGTCACTCTGTCCCGAGGTCTGTGCTGTGTGCCACTGTCTCCCTGTGCTGAGATCCGGACTGTGTACCTCTTTAGCCTTCTGCAGATGTCTGCGCGCTGTGCCGCAGTCGGCCTGCACCGAGGTCCGGGCTGTGTTCCATGGTCGGCTAGCAATGAGTTCCGGACTGTGTGCCGCAGTAGCCCTTCACTGATGTTTGGGCTCTGTGCCGCGGTCACGCTGCACCGAGGTCCATGCTGTGTGCCGTGATCACCCTGTGCCCAGGTCCGGCCGGTGTGCCATGTCGCCCTGCACTGAGTTCTGGGCTGTGAACCTTGGTCGGCTTGTGACGAGGTGAGAGCTCTGTGCAGCAGTCACCCTGCGCTTAGGTCCCGGCTGTGTCCCACTGTAGCCCTGTGCCAAGGTCCGGGCTTTGTGCTGTGGTCATCTTGTGCCGAAGTTCGGGCTGTGTGCCACGGTCGCCCTGCCCCGAGGTCCACGATGTGTGTCGCTGTCACCTGCACCGAGTTCCGAGTAGTGTGCCATGGTCACCCTGTGCCGAGTTCTGGGCTGTGAGCTGTGGTCGGCTTGCGACGAGTTCCGAGGTCTGTGCCACAGTCACCCTGCACGTCAGACCGGGCTGTGTGCTGCAGTTGCCATGCGCTGAAGTCCGGGCTGTGTGCTGTGATTGCCCTGCACCGAGGTTTGGCCTGTGTGCCATGGTTGCCCTGCGCTGAGGTCCAGGCTGTGTTCTGTGGTTGGCTAGCGATGAGTTCCGGGCTCTCCACTGCGGTCGCTCTGTGCCGAGGTCTGGGCTGTGTGCCAGGGTCGCTCTGCGCTCAGGTCTGGGCTGTGTGCCATGGTCGCCCATCACTGAGTTTCGGGCTATGTGCCGCGGTCACCCTGCACCAAGATCCAGGCTGTGTGCCGTGGTCGCCATCTCCTGAAGTCCATGCTGTGTGCCAGGGTCACCCTGGGCTGAGGTCAGGGTGTGTTCCGCCCTCAGCTTGCGACGAGTTCTGGGCTCTGTACCGCAGTCGCTCTGAGCCGAGTTCCATGCTGTGTGCTACTCTCTCCCTGTGCCGAGATGCGGGCTGTGTTCCGCCCTAGCCTTCTGCAGATGTCCAGGCTGTGCACCGCGGTCACCCTGCGCCTAGGTCCGGGCTGTGTGCTGTGGTCGCTCTGCGCCAAATTTTGCGCTGTGTTATGCAGTCAACCTGGGCCAAGGTCCGGGCAATGTGTCGTGTTGCCCTGCCCCGATTTCCGTGCTGTGTGCCTCTTTCGCCCTTCACTGAGGTTCAGGCTGTGTGCTGTGGTCGCCCTGTGCCGAGGTCCGGGCTATGTGCTGCGGTCACCCTGCGCTGAGGTCCGGACTGTGTTCCGCGGTCAACTAGCAATGAGTTCTGGGCTCTGTGCCGCAGTCGCCCTCAACAGATTTCCAGGCTGTGTGCCACGGTCACCCTGTGTCAAGGTCTGGGCTGTGTGCCACGATCGCCCTGAGCCAGGCCAGGCTGTGTGCCGCAGTCGCACTGCACCAAGGTCTGGTCTGTGTTCTGCGGTCGGCTTGCGGTGAGTTCCGGGCTGTGTGATGTGGTCACTCTGCAATGAGATCAGGGGTGTGTGCCACGTTCGCCATCTGCAGAGGTCCCTGCTGTTTTCCAGGGTCACCCTGGGTCAAGCTCCGGGATGTGTACTGCTGTCGCCCTTCAATGTGGTTCAGGCTGTGTGCCGCGGTCGCCCTGTGCCGATGTCCAGGATGTTTGCCGCGGTCTCCCATTGCCGATTTCTGGGCTTTGTGCCATGGTCGCCCTGCGCCGAAGTCCGGTCTGTGTTCCGCGGTCAGCTAGTGACAATTTCCGGGCTGTGATCCTCAGTCGCCCTTCGCCAAGGTCCGGGCTGTGTGTTGTGGTTGCCCTGTGAGGAGGTATCGGCCTGTGTGCCACGGTCCCCCTGTGCCGAGGTCTGGGCTGTTTTCCACAGTCGGCTAGTGACAAATTGTGGGCTCTGTGCCGGATTTTCCAGCTGTGTGCCACGGTCGCCCTTCAGTGAGGTTCAGGATGTGTGCCGTGGTCACCCTTGGCCGAGGTCTGGGCTGTGTTCCACAGTCTCCCATCACCGAGGTCTAGACTGTGTTCCGCATTCGCCCTGCACCGAGGTACTGGCTGTTTGCCGCAGTCACCCTGCAGCCAGATCCAGGCTTTGTGCCGCAGTCAGCCTGTGATGAAGTCTGGGCTATGTGCCGCAGTTGCCCCGCGCAGATGTCTGGGCTGTTTGCCGTGGTCGCCCTGTGGCCAGGTTCAGACTGTGTGCCGCGATCGGCCTGCCCTGAGTTCCAGGCNGCAGCCAGATCCAGGCTTTGTGCCGCAGTCAGCCTGTGATGAAGTCTGGGCTATGTGCCGCAGTTGCCCCGCGCAGATGTCTGGGCTGTTTGCCGTGGTCGCCCTGTGGCCAGGTTCAGACTGTGTGCCGCGATCGGCCTGCCCTGAGTTCCAGGCTGTGTGCCACGGTCACCCTGCACTGAGGTCTGTGAAGTGTGTCGTGGTCACCTGCCCAAATTCCGAGTTGTGTGCCGTGGTCACCCGGCGCTGAGTTCCGGGCTGTGATAGGCGGTCGGCTTGCAACAAGTTCCAAGTTCTGTGGCACGGTCACCCTTCACATCAGTCCGGGCTGTGTGCCGCGGTCGCCCTGCGCCAACTTCCCAGCTGTGTGCCACAGTCACTCTGATCCCATGTCCAGGCTCTGTGACCAGGTCGCTTTGCGTCGATATCCGGGCTGTGAGCCGCAGTCGCCGTGCTCCGATGTCCGTGCTGTGTGCCTTGGTCTTCTTGCACTGAAGTCCGGGCTGTGTGCCGCAGTAAGCTTGGAACGAGTTCTGGGCTCGGTACCATGGTCGCCCTGTGTTGAGATCTGAGCTGTGTGCCGCAGTCTCCCTTCAATGAGGTTCGGGCTGTGTGCCGCGGTCGCCCTGCGCTGAGGTCTGGGCTGTG
>SJYV01042540.1:0-11495 GCA_006410875.1 Neotragus pygmaeus
TCCCTGATTTCTTTCAGTAATGGAATCCCTGGCATCTAACTTAGAAGCAGGCAAAAAGTTGATGCTCAAAGAAAGTGATCTGCTTAGTTGAACTGAACTGTCATATGCAGCTCTCTGAATCTGGCATGAGCCCAAGAGGTCATCTGCAAAATTAAGGAAATATGTTTGATACAACAAAACATCTTTTTACTTAGCTCAGAGAATACCTATTTCTACTTCCTATTCCACATTTCTGAAGAATATTCTCTGCCTTGCTTGATAATTCATCACTGTGTTCAACAAATCTATTATCCTGCTGTATTTTGAGGATTGTATCTGAGACTTTGAAAACTAGATATTTGTGTATTTGAAAATCTATCACTCAGCCTGTATGTATAAATGAGTAACCACTGCACAGTTGATCCATTTAGCCTCTGCTCTATCTAGTCAGCATGCCAAGCAAATTCTAGTAAAGTACTGGTATTAACCAGAAAAAAAAAAAAAAAAAATCTTAGGAGCTCCCTGTTAGTCATGAAGCATACTGAAAGTACTTTTTTCCTACTTACTATTCATTTCTCTACTAAATCATAAATTTCTTCAGATTATAAAAGAAGCTTTTATTTTCTATTTTTTTTAAAAACCACCCAAGGGCCATAATTNAAAAAAAAAAAAAAAATCTTAGGAGCTCCCTGTTAGTCATGAAGCATACTGAAAGTACTTTTTTCCTACTTACTATTCATTTCTCTACTAAATCATAAATTTCTTCAGATTATAAAAGAAGCTTTTATTTTCTATTTTTTTAAAAACCACCCAAGGGCCATGATTTCTTGGTTAGCTTCCTTCTAATTCCTAAATGATTAGACTATCATGGCTAAGCACATAGTCTCTACTGTAGAAAATTTATGCAGTCAAATCATGCTACCACAACTAGACCTGCAAAGAAATGTTGTAGAAAGGGAACCATTCACACTATATCTTCCCAGTCACTATTTTAGCAGTTGATCTTGAAATGAAAATATAACTTTTATGGAGTAAAAAAGTGAAAATGTTAGTCGCTCAGTTGTGTTCTACTTTGTGAACCCTTGGGACTGCAGCCTGCCAGGCTCCTCTGTTCATGGAATTTTTTAGACAAGAATCCTGGGGTGGGTAGCCATTCCCTTCTCCAGGGTATCTTCTTGACCCAGGGATCAAAGCCAGGTCTCCTGCATTGAAGCCACCAGGAGGACCCCTTTATTGAAAACAACACAGCCAAAAAGAAAGCACTTGAGACCTCCAACTAAGCCTGGCAATAACACAGTCCATGAACATGCAAATCCATTTAATAATCAATTCTAATCATAGCAAAGAATTCCATTCTGCAAAAGAAAACTGGGAATAAAGTGATCTAAGAATGTTTGTTCAATGAGATTCTATCTCACTAAACTTTCTCAATTCATCCTCTTCTTTCAGACACAGCATTCCAGTCAGACAGCAATAAAAAGAAAATAAGCCTCCCCTTCACACAGAAGGGCCAGTTCATTTTGACTCTTCAATTTTAACCACTGGTGGAAGACTAGTGTATGGAGGGGCAAGTGGTTCAGCACTCAAATGCAGAACATAATGCCACCCTCAAAGTCCCACTTATGCCTACTTTATGTAAGGAATCTGTTTCAGGGACGGCCTAGCTAGAGCAACACAGGGTCCCTTCAGAGGATGCTCTCAGGAAGACTTCTTCAAAGTGCAAGCACCAAGGTACCAACTCTCCATCAAATATAACCACTTATTTTGCATGAGTTCTTAAGACATATAGAAATTTCAACTGAGATTACTGTCCAGAATTGTGACATTCATTTCTCAGCTCCTTTTCTCTCAACTTGGGTCCAACTTAGGTTCCAACTAAATGTGTCTGATAAACATTTAATTTGTAAGAATAATGACTTATGTTTCTAAAATATATATACTGTTTATGTAATTTTACATGAGAGCATCTCTGTATTCTCCACTGAGTTCTGGTTGCCTAAGTGAGTAATGAGTCTTTGAGGTGTGGCTGGTGAAGAGTTAATTTCATTGACTTCTGCCTTTAAAGAGGACAATGAAAATGCAAATTAGGGGGATTAGCTCTGACCTGTTTACCAATAAGTTATTTGCAAAAACTAAAATACTTGGCTTGATTCAATATCAAAGCACAGTCTGGTCTTTTTTTGTAGTGACAACTCATTAAGAGTTGGCAATAATTATTATTATTTTTATTTCTAAACATTAAAAGCAATGATTTTTGCTTGTTATTTTTTTCCTGTGTGTCATCAATGTGCATCTTCTTGCTATGTATGCTCAGTCAGTCCCGTCAAACTCTTTGTGACCCTTTGGACTCTAGCCCACCAGCCTCTTCCATTCATGGGATTTTTCAAGCAAGAATAATGGAGTGGGGTGCCATTTCCTCCCCCAGGGGATCTTTCTGATCCTAAGATCAAACCTGCTTCTCCTGCTGCTCCTGCATTGCTGGTGGATTCTTTACCACACTAAGCCACTGGGGAACCCCCCTATTATCAGTGAAATATATGCTTATTGTAGAAGTTTAGAAAGTACAGATATGCTCAGATTGTATATACAACATTTTATCTTGTGTTTTTCCATTTATCATCATATTCAGCACATTTCTTGTTATTAAAAACTCTACAAATAACATTTAAGTATCTTTGTTTAAATTTATAACTCCATTGCTGCTGCTGCTGCTAAGTCGCTTCAGTCATGTCCGACTCTGTGCGACCCCATGGACTGGAGCCTACCAGACTCCTCCGACCATGGAATCTTCCAGGCAAGAGTACTGGAGTGGGTGCCATTGCCTTCTCCAATGCATGAAAGTGAAAAGTGAAAGTGAAGTCGCTCAGTCATGTCCGACTCTTAGCGACCCCATGGACTGGAGCCTAACAGGCTTCTCTGTCCATGGGATTTTCCAGGCAAGAGTACTGGAGTGGGGTGCCATTGCCTTCTCCATAACTACATTAGTAGCATTCTAATATTTTGAATAATACTGTTGTATATGAATTATCTGGACTTCCCAGGTGGCTCAGTGGTAAAGAATNAAACTCAACACCTGCAGGAAGGGGCAGGTCGAGCGTGGAGGGCCAGGCAGGGCCTGACGGGAGGGTGCCGAGGATGCACTCAGCTCCAAACCCCCAGCCCCCAGCTCCACCCCCCAGCCTCTCGGCCTGACAGAGAAGGCACAGCCAGGGAGCCTGTGATTCCAGGAGAAGCTGAAGCCCAAATGTTCACGTGGAATCCACGCATGTGTTTTAAAGTTAGCATCTCAGTAAGTCATTTTTAATCACCGGGCGGTCACAAAAACTCTGAGGGTCCGCTTTGGCACCCAGATCACCAGTTCACAAACACTACTGAATAAACGACGGCGTGTTTACATTCCGGAAAACTGTGCAGTGGCCCACACAGGCAGACTACCAAGGCATAAAGTCAGTGCTTGCTATTCATATATTTTGTTAATGCTACAAGACGATGCTGCATTGACACATGTGCAAATATAAAATTTGTTCTTTTCTTTCCCCAAAATCACCCTTTGGAAAAGGAGTCACTTGGATTGCTACAAAATTCCGAAGTACTAGCAACTCTCTCACTGACTTTTTTGAGCCATAAAGCAGTGTTTCAGGAAGATCCCTCTATCCAGTGTCTCTAAATCAGGCTTCATGTGACAGAGTGTAAAATGCAGGCGAAACTTATTTAAGCATATTAATTAGGTTTTCATGTAATATGCTCCATATGCTTTTCTTCCACCTCTAGACACTTTTTCAGGTGAAATACTTCTTAATAGAAAGCAATGTGGCCAACTGTTCGTCTGAAATACATAATTTTCCTGTTATGTATATTTGCTACGTGTTATGTGTATTTTGGGGGCTTCCCTGGTGGCTTAGTGGTAAAGATGCCAAGGCAGGAGGCACAGGTTTTATCCCAGGTCCAGGAAGATCCCACAGGCCACGGAGCAACTAAGCCCGTGCAAGCTGCAACTACTGAGCCCACGCACCTAGAGCCTGTGCTCTGAGCAGGAAAAGCCACCACAGAGAGAAGCCCTTGTACCACAGCTAGAGAGCAGGCCCCCGCCCCCACTTGCTGCAACTAGAGAAAAACCCCTGCAGCAACGAAGACCTACAGCAGCCCTTAAAAAAAAAAAGAATCATAATAAAATAAATAAAACAAAAGATCCAGGAAAAAGCCTTTTTAAAAAGTAAGCAAAAACAAACAAACCCATGACAACTATATTGGCAATGTGGTAAAATCAGCTTAACATTTTTAGAGCCCTTGGAATAGTACAGGACACCCAAAATCTTACACAAGATTTCATTATAGCTACTCTATTAGGAAAAAGCAGTGTCCACACCAGTGTGTTTCCCATGCATGTGTGGACAAAAGAGAAAAGAAAGAATAACATCATGTCCGCTTGTATTTGCATGAAGGAACTCTGGAAGGATCCAGGAGAAACTAGTAACANCTTCTTGCTATTCTTTGGAACTCTGCATTCAGATGTTTATATCTTTCCTTTTCTCCATTGCTTTTTGCCTGTCTTCTTTTCACAGATATTTGTAAGGCCTCCCCAGACAGCCATTTTGACTTTTTGCTTTTCTTTTCCATGGGGATGGTCTTGATCCCTATCTCCTGTACAATGTCACGAGCCTCCGTCCATAGTTCATCAGGCACTCTATCTATCAGATCTAGGCCCTTAAATCTATTTCTCACTTCCACTGTATAATCATAAGGGATTTGATTTAGGTCATACCTGAATGGTCTAGGGGTTTTCCCTACTTTCTTCAATTTGAGTCTGAATTTGGTAATAAGGAGTTCATGATCTGAGCCACAGTCAGCTCCTGGTCTTGTTTTTGTTGACAGTATAGAGCTTCTCCATCTTTGGCTGCATAGAATATTATCAATCTGATTTCGGTGTTGACCATCTGGTGATGTCCATGTGTAGAGTCTTCTCTTGTATTGTTGTAAGAGTGTGTTTGCTATGACCAGTGCATTTTCTTGGCAAAACTCGATTAGTCTTTGCCCTGCCTCATTCCGTATTCCAAGGCCACATTTGCCTGTTACTCCAGGTGTTTCTTGACTTCCTACTTTAGCATTCCAGTCGCCTATAATGAAAAGGACAACTTTTTTGAGTGTTACTTCTAAAAGGTCTCATAGGTCTTCATAAAACCATTCAACTTCAGCTTCTTCAGCATTACTCATTGGGGCATAGACTTAGATAACTGTGATATTGAATGGTTTGCCTTGGAAACGAATAGAGATCATTCTGTCGTTTTTGAGATTGCATCCAAGTACTGCATTTCGGACTCTTTTGTTGACCATGATGGCTACTCCATTTCCTCTGAGAGATTCCTGCCCACAGTAGTAGATATAATGGTCATCTGAGTTAAATTCACCCATTCCAGTCCATTTTAGTTCGCTGATTCCTAGAATGTCGACGTTCACCTTTGCCATCTCTTTGACCACTTCAAATTTGCCTTGATTCATGGACCTGACATTCCGGGTTCCTATGCCATATTGCTCTTTACAGCATTGGATCTTGCTTCTATCACCAGTCACGTGCACAACTGGGTATTTTTTTTGCTTTGGTTCCATCCTTTCACTCTTTTTGGAGTTATTTCTCCACTGATCTCTAGTGGCATATTGGGCACCTAATGACCTGGGGCGTTTCTCTTTTGGTATCTTATCATTTTGCCTTTTCATACTGTTCATGGGGTTCTCAAGGCAAGAATACTAAAGTGGCTTGCCATTCCCTTCTCCAGTGGACCAAGATCTATCAGCCCTCTCCACCATGACCCGCCTGTCTTGGGTTGCCCCACAGGCATGGTTTAGTTTCACTACATGATATGACTCTCATATTAGACACATATTCCTAGAGTATTTAATAATAAACCCAGCATCTAAGCAGAAACATATAAAAATCTTCCCCGAAGAAAAGCATTCCCAATGTAGGCCCTTGATCTTTCTACAAGTTCAAGAAAATTTGAACTATTGATAAAGAAAATAAAAAGCAAACACAGAGGGAAAAGAGTTACCACAAAGGGGATATCAGACTAATAGCAAAAAATATTTCATATTTTCGTAATACTCAGATATAGTCCTTATAATGGGCTTCCCTGATAGCTCAATTGGTAAAGAATCCACCTGCAATGCAGGAGACCCTAGATTGATTCCTGAGTCAGGAAGAGCCACTGGAGAAGGGATAGGCTACCAATTCCAGTATTTCTGGCCTTCTCTTGTGGTAAAAAATCCTCCTGGAATGCAGGAGATCTGGGTTTGATCCCTGGGTTGGGGAGATCCCTTGGAGAAGGGAAAGGCTACCCAATCCAGTATTTTGCCAAGAGAATTCCATAGACTGTATAGTCCATGGGGTTGCAAAGAGTCAACACAATCAAGCAACTTTCACTTCACTTCAGTCCTTATAATGATGATGTAGGGAATACTTTAAGAAATAAATAGAAAAAAATTTCAGTAGTGAGAATGTGTCAAAAATGATCAGGCATTTTTTTAAAAAATAGGACTTAAACAAATGTAAACTAAATCATGGATATAAAATTCTCAAAAGTTTAAACAGTAGATCCAATATAGCTGAAAAGAATATTAGCAAACTGGATGACAGAGTTGAAAATATGATACAGGTATAACAGAAGACCACAGTTAGACAAATTTTCTGTCAAGCCATGCTGGGCTTGCAGACTTGTTGCTGATGTTGTTCTTCAGTCACTAAGTCATGTATGACTCTTTGTGAGCCTGTGACCTACAGCACACCAGGCTTCTCTGTCCATCGCTATCTTCCAGAGTGTGCTCAAACTCACTTCCATTGAGTCAGTGATACCAACCAACCGTCTCATTCTGTCACCTCCTTCTCCTCTTGACCTCAATCTTTTCCAGGATCAGGTCTTTTTCAGTCAGTTCTTCTCATCAGGTGGCCAAAATATTGGAGCTTCAGCTATAGCATCAGTCCTTCCAATGAATATTCAGGGTTGATTTCCTTTAAGATTGACTGATTTGATCTCCTTGCTGTCCAAGGGACTCTCAAGAGTCTTCTCCAACACCATAGTTCAAAAGTGTCAATTCTTTTTCATCTACCTACCCTCAGTTTTCCCCACCTCAATTTTCAGCCTAATATAATGTAGTATCCTTGATTTTACCTTTAAGTTTCAGACCCATATATTTTTAGCTGTATATTTCCCTCAGCTACTTGAATCATTTGGAAGCAACTTGAATTCAACATGAAAATCCAAACTGATGCTCTTGTCCCTTAAATTTGTTTCTTAGGTAATTTAATAACACTAACATTTTTACAATGATACAAGTGAGAACCCAGAGGATTTTCTGACCAGCTGTGCACACTTATCACCCACACTTGCAATCACACCCCATATTATATTGCTGATTCACTTGAATAAAACTTGAATCCTTCTTTGTATTAACTCTTACCTTCTCATTGATGAAGGTGATGATTACTTCACCTGGACTACTTCAGTAGATCCTCTTGATATTTTCATTTTAATGATTTCATCCCTGGCCTGAAACTCTCTAATGAATCAGTCATACTGCTTGCAGAGTAAAGATCAGTATATTACTAAGAACAAGATTTGGTATAATCTGCTACAATTATCCTTCCCTGTCTCAACTTGCACTCCTTCCTTGCCTGACTTCATTTTAATTGTTTTAAATGGTCACTGCCTACTGACTCAGCAGCTTCACATAAGTGTTTGCTTCTAATATTTGTGGTCCCTTCTTTTCATCTAAGTAATTTCTCCTCAACCATCAGATCTTAGTCCAAATGCCATTTTCTTGGGGGATGTTTTATTTCATTCCAGACTAGATGAGGTTACCTGTTACAATCTTTCATAGCAAATAAACTATACATTTTTGTCATATTTTTATAATCTCATTTTAATATATGACTAATATTAATGTTGAGCTTCCCTCGTGTCTCAGTGGTAAAGAATCTGCCTGCAATGCAGGAGACATGGGTTTGGTCCCTGGGTAAGGAAGATCCTCTGGAGAAGGAAATGGAAACCCACTCCATTATTTTTGTTTGGGAAGTCCCATGGACAGAGAAGAGGAGTCTGGAGGGCTATAGTCCATGTTGTTACAAAAGAGTCAGCAACAACTGAGCAACTAAGTGACATTAATATCCATGTCTTACCATCTCTAAGAAACCCATATCATCTTTATTGACTATAACCTCCATGAGAACAGGGGTATTTGTAATCTACTTTGTTTTACTCCTGGTATCAGTCACATTGCTTGGAACATAATAGATTTTCAATGAATGGAT
Source organism: Neotragus pygmaeus (assembly GCA_006410875.1). NCBI lineage: Eukaryota > Metazoa > Chordata > Mammalia > Artiodactyla > Bovidae > Neotragus > Neotragus pygmaeus. The sequence goes on from SJYV01042540.1 coordinate 8,279, forward strand.
TGATTAAGTAAACTGAAAAATGAGGAAAAAATATCAAAGCAATAAAGAAAAGTTTTTAAAGCTGGTCATTTGAGAAAAGCAACTCTTTTATAGAGAGATAACAGAAAATGAAACAATGTCTAATGTAAATGAAAGGATCAGTACTAAGAGAAAATATAAAAAATCCACTTTTTGCAGCAAAATATTGCTCTTAAAAGTAAACGTATGGAGAGTTTACTCCCACAATATACTGAGACAATGTTTTATTCATATACAGTGATGTAAGTCTGCATCCCTTCAAAATCATGGAGCAGCAAACTGTCACTGAAATAGTAACATATTAATATGGCTAATTACCTTAATGCACCTTTGATATTATTGAAGAACATCATCACATATCACTTTTGCCCTTGAGATACAGTTAAACATGTTAATTCTAGGACATATACAATACAACATTAATGAAGTTTCATTGCATCAAAAGAAATTACAATTTATAGCATAGTACAAAGCATCAAAATAAAATTACCTTGAGAATAACATACCAAGTGTGTTTTCAATAGAATGATGTCAGAGAACAGAAACAACAGACATTCAATATGTATGCATTTGGAAACTCTATTAAAGTAATATAAAATTATATTTTAAAGTGTGGAGTTACAAAGTGAGAGTGCCTATTATTATTGTAACTGAAGAAAATTTGAAATCCATTGTGGTTATTGGAAGTAAAAAATAATGAAATATTCTATGCATCTATCATAATATTTATTTATAAATGTTCAAAAGGTATTTAATTAAAAATACAACCCAAGATGAATATCCATCCACTTTAGATTAATAGAAATTTTAATTACTAGTACTCTTCAATTTGAAAATTTATATTGCCTTTGACATAGAGTTTCATAAAGATCAGCCAGTATGATTTTTGCTTCTTGCATATTATTTCTGGATTTGTATTTCTTTTATAAATATTTTTTAAATCCTTACATCTTTCTTAGTCTATTTTTTTAAACTTTTAACTTTTTAAAGTTTTAAACTTTTTAAACTCTTGATGTTAAACCAATTTACAAATGTATTGTAAAATAATATTTTTAATTTTATTTTTTATATTATATACAGTAATATTAAAATTCCGTAGCAGAGTTTATGGTGCTATGAAGTTTCAATACATGTAGAGACATGTGTAATTACAACCACAAACAAGATATAGAACCTTTTCCATTACCCCAAAGTTCTCATTGTTTTGTCCCCTTAAATCATACCTTTCCTGCATTCTCTATACTGACAGCCACTGATCATTTTTGCTACTGTCAGTCAGTCAGTCAGTCAGTCAGTTCCGTTGCTCAGTCGTGTCCTACTTTTTATGACCCCATGGATTGCAGCACTCCAGGCCTCTCTGTCCATCACCAACTCCCAGAGTTTACCCAAACTCATGTTCATTGAGTCCATGATGCCATGCAACCATCTCATCCTCTGTCATCCCCTTCTCCTCCTGCCTTCAATCTTTCCCAGCATCAGAGTCTTTTCAAATGAGTCAATTCTTTGTGTCAGGTGGCCAAAGTATTGGAGGTTCAGCTTCTGCATCAGTTCTTACAATGAATATTCAGGACTGCTTTCCTTTAGGATGGACTGGTTGGATCTCTTTGCAGTCCAAGGGACTCTAAAGAGTCTTCTCCAACACCACATTTCAAAAGCATAAATTCTTCAGCAATCAACTTTCTTTATAGTTCAACTCTCACATCCATACATGACTACTAGAAAAACCATGTCTTTAACTAGATGGACCTTTGTTGGCAAAGATATGTCTCTGCTTTTCAATATGCTGTCAATATTGGTCATAACTTTTCTTCCAAGGAGCAAGCGTCTTTTAATTTCATGGCTGTAGTCAACATCTGCAGTGATTTTGGAGCTGCCCCTCAAATAAAGTCTGTCACTGTTTCCACTGTTTCCCCAACTATTTGCCATGAAATGATGAGACCAGATGCCATGATCTTAGTTCTATGTTGAGTTTTAACCAACTTTTTCACTCTCTTCTTTCACTTTCATTTGTTACTGTAGTTTTCCTTTTTCATGATTCTATAGCATGCAATCTTTTTAAACTGTCATCTTTTCAATGTGAGCATATAGTATCTTTGCTCTCTGTTAATGCTGAATGTTATTAACAGTTTCTTTTTATTATGTAATATTATATGGTATGAATGTACTACATCCATACTTTAGGCATCTACCCATTGAAGAATTTTGGATTGTTTTCATTTTTTGAGAGGTGGACAATTTTATAGAGTTGCTATAAACATTAATATGTAAGTTGTTGTATAAGTATAGGTTTAAATCTTTTAAATGTAAATACCTGGAAATATCATTGCTATTTCCTACAAATGCAAGTTTAACTTCATGAGAATATGCCAGAATATTTTACAGAGTAACTGCTGTACCTTTTTCTTTCTCCAGGCATTTCTCTGGATCTTTGCCATACATGATATCAATATTGTAAGGGTTCTTTTCTTTTTTTTTCATCAATAATTGTGTAGTAATAGCTCACTGTGTTTTTGCTTCACATTTTCAAAAAAGCTAATAATGTTTCTTTTCATGTGCTTATTTTTCATCTATCTATCCTTTATGAAGTGTCTTTTATCATTTATCATCCATCTATACTGTTTGTTTTTCTAGTATTGAGTATTGAGAAATACACAGCCCCACAAACAAAAATTTGAGCAAGTTGAAAAGCAAAGGATGTACCTTTTCATTCTTTAAGGAAAAGGTATCTAAAATGGTCAGCTTGGTTCTTGTCTACTTAAACGGATAGAATCTTAAAGCTAACCTGATAATCCCTTTAACAGATGGACATTTGTAATATTTTAATAAAAAAGAAATTACTGATTCCCCACCAAACTCTTAATCCATGAAGAGGGCTGAAAGATTGTCCTTCTTTAGCTCTACAAATTATAAGGATACTAAGAAAAAGTTTTATAGCCTATCTGTGGACAAATTTATTTGTGAATTTAGGAAATAAGGGTTTATACTTTGATACACAAATTGTGGCTATGATTAATATCTTCTCTCTAGACATATATGTCTATTTATTATAGATAAAATAATTTCCCATTGACCATGCACGTGAGACAACAAAAGAGACACAGACATATAGAACAGACTTTTGTCCTCTGAGGGAGAGGGAGAGGGTGGGATGATTTGGGAGAATGGCATTGAAACATGTATACTATCATGTAAGAAATGA
>SJYV01042542.1:0-25652 GCA_006410875.1 Neotragus pygmaeus
AGCTGGTGATGGACAGGGAGGCCTGGCGTGCTGTGGTTCATGGGGTTGCAAAGAGTCAGACACGACTGAATGACTAACACACACATACTGTTCTCCATAGTGGCTGTATCAATTTGCATTCCCACCAACAGTGCAAGTGGGTTCCCTTTTCTCCACACCCTTTCCAGCTTTTATTGTTTGTAGATTTTTTTGATGGTGGCCATTCTGATGGTGAGAGGTAATACCTCATTGTAGTTTTGACTTGCATTTCTCTAATAATGAGCAATGTTGAGCATCTTTTCATGTGAATATTAGCCACATGTATGTCTTCTTTGGAGAAATGTCTGTTTAGGCTTTCTGCCCGCTTTTTGATAGCTGTTTGTTTTTCTGGTATCAAGCTTTGTGAGCTGCTTGTATATTTTGAACACTAATCCCTTTTCAGTAGCTTCATTTGCTATTATATTCTCCCATTCTCAGGGTTGTCTTTTCACCTTGTTTACAGTTTCCTTTTCTATGAAAAATCTTTTAAGTTTAATTGGGTCCGACTTGTTTATTTTTGTTTTTATTTCCATTATTCTAGGAAGTGTGTCACAGAGGATCTTGCTGGATTTATGTCAACGAGTATGTGTTCAGCACTTCTTATGTACCATACACTGTGTTAGGCATCAAAGAAATTAAAGAGATAAGACATGGATCCTGCCTTTGAGAAGCTCATAGTTTAATATGAAAAAAAACAGACATAAAGGATACAAGTAAAACAAAGTTTGTATCTGTTACAACAGTTAAGTAAAATGAAGTTATTAAATATTGATAGTTAATGAAATAAATGATAATATGTAGGTGAAATCCACTGGATGTCAGATATCAGATGAAAAGCTGAAAATATGATCAATTCCTTTTAGAAAATAGTCCAGTTGCTTTTAGCAAGTAGATGACACGGTCTCCAGATACCTGGTAGTTAGGTATATTGGCATTTTTCTCAAATCTGTGGTTTGGTTTTAACATTCAGGTATATTATTTCCACTAAATATATTATTACACTAAATATATACTTCAGGTATATATTTAGTGTAATTAACAAAATATTAACTTGCTATTCTTGAACTGTTATAACAATTCAGATTAAATATCTGCATTATAGTCAATTCTCATTATTTACAGTAATATTCTATAAAGTTGCTATAAGCACTTAGGACATTCAGAACCACTGCTCTTGGGGAAATATGGAGTTAGATTCCTGTCAGATGGTCAATATATAACTTTGTTTTAGGTGTGCCTCTGTTGATGGACTCCTTATTTACCATATATATCATAAATAATTTCATGGTTTTTGAATGAAAGATCATAATTTCATGGTCTTTTCATGGCTTTGAAGATCATTTGTTTTATATAGATTTCTTTCCTGGTGTTTTCATGAAACAGTTTGGTCTCATCACATTGTAAATCTGCTCTTCCAGATGATCTTTTTCCTTTGTAACACTTAACAGATATTAAAAATTTTACTGAACCTTACTTCTATGTAGAATCTGCCTTGCCTGCAAATTTAGCATTTTCCATTCCATAGTGCCTTTTGAAATGCACAAAGTAATCAGTACTAGTTTAGAAGGACATTACATATTCTTTTAAAAAATTATTTATTTATTTTTAATTTAATTTGGCTATGCTGGGTCTTTGTGGCTGTGTGCAATGCTTTCTCTAGTTGCAGTGAGAAGGGCTACTCTCTAATCATGGTGTGGGGCCTTCTCATTGTGGGGCCTTCTCTTGTTGCAGAGCACGGACTCTAGGGCACTGGGATTTCAGTAGTTTCAGCCTGCATGTTCTAGTGCACAGGCTCAGTAGTTACGGAGCAAGGGCTTAGTTGCCCAGGGGCATGTGAGATCTTCCCAGACCAGGGATTGAAGCCATGTCTCCTGAACTGGCAAGCAGATTCTTTACCACTAAGCCACCAGAGACACCCCTGTTACATATTCTTGACTCTGGGAAACGACTATAAACTTTTTTGGATTTCAGCTTCGCAACACTGCTGTCCACTCTGCCATTTTAAAATTGGTAGCCATGTCATAAATACAGATTCAACTTCTTTTCCACACCTTTGAAAGTTTATACTTTTGTCATGCACTATGTTACTTTAGCACTTTCCAGAGCAGACGCACATGTGCAGATCAGTGAATTTCCTCTTCTTATCTATGAATCTATTGTATTGTGGGCTCATTTACCTTGAACCATGGCCAACAGCCATGGCTTGAAGTCATGCTTGAGCAATGCTTACCTAGCATACATATTTTCTCCGTGAGGCATACAGCAACATTCTTGCACTTAGGAATACTAGACAGAACTTTGGCACTACATTTGGAGGCCACTTTAAACAGCAAAATCACCAACAAAAAAGCACAAAAATGTAAAAACTGTGGCATTGAATAGACCACAAAAGGACATTTGTTTATATTTTGAGAGCTGAAACAAGAATGAAGAGTGTTGCCTTATTTGACCTCATCTGGGAACATGCGTGACGGGCAACCTACTCTGTCAATAGTCATAAAGGTGCTGCAAGTATTGATTTGGGACTTAGAAACAGAATTTAGAAAGTAGGAGAATTTGTTGATATGGGAGCCACAGATGATGAGGATCACTGTATATAAATTAGAAACCCTGCCTTTTCTAGTCACTTCCTGTCTTCTAATTGCCATGCTGATTTCCAGGGTTCCAACTGATAATTGGGCTTCCTGGGTGGCTCTCTGGTGAAGAATTCACCTGCCAATGCAGGAGACACAGGAGAGGTGGGTTAGATCCCTGAGTCAGGAAAACTCCTTGGAGAAAGAAATGGCAATCCACTCCAGTATTCTCGCTTGGAAAATCTGGACAGAGGAGCCTTGTGGGCTATAGTCCATGGGGTTGCAAATAGTCAGACACGACCAAGCACGCATGCACTCTCCTCTTTATGCAACTAATAACCAACTACAGGATTATAAAAGACTAGTTTAAAGGGGGTTTCCTCTTTTGTATGGTACTATTCCTTTGTCAGGGGCATCCCTTGTAGCTCAGTCAGTAAAAGAATCTGCCTGCAATGCAGGAGACCCAGGTTCGATCTTAGATCAGGAAATTCCCCTGGAGAAGAAAATGGCAAACCACTCCAGTATTCTTGCCTGGAGAATCCCATGGACAGAGGAGCCTGGCAGGCTGCAGTCCATGGTGTTGTAAGAGGCAGACACGACTTAGCGACTAAACCACCACCACCACCATTCGTTTGTCAAGAATGCACTNCAAACCACTCCAGTATTCTTGCCTGGAGAATCCCATGGACAGAGGAGCCTGGCAGGCTGCAGTCCATGGTGTTGTAAGAGGCAGACACGACTTAGCAACTAAACCACCACCACCACCATTCGTTTGTCAAGAATGCACTCTTACATTTTCTACTGGGGCCTTCATATTTCAGATAGATCAACGATAATGTAGATGTCGATATCTAGTGATATTCTCTGTAATATCTCACCTCTAAGTAGTCAATCAATTATATTTTCACAATAATATGTTACAGGCTAATACTGAATATGTTATTGACTTTTCATATTTGATATCAGAACCTATGAAGAGCCATAACTGGTTAGGTTTTCCTTGGTTTTTTGTTTGTTTGATCTTTGGAGGAATGTTGAAAATAATCAGATCACAAAGCTATCTCTGGGTGATGTGCCAATCATGTATATAAATAAGTTTTACAGTTTTGTCTCGCAGTCATTCACGGTCATTTCTGTGAATTTCTTTTCTGATGAGGAAGTTGCTCTACCTCCTCTCCATCTACAGCGGAAGCACTGACATCATGATGCTCTCCCTTCTCCCATCATGTGCTATCTCTTCTACAAATCACTTTCATGTTAGCTCTTCTCAATGTCTTTACTGTGGTGATTTTGATGCTATGGTCATCTTATCTTGAGGTATTGGTAATATTTTTTTCTGGCTATTATAGACAAACAATTGTCAAATCCATAAGATCTGACTAAAGTGGAAGAGGTTTGGATAGATATTTTATTCAGTGGTTGAGCTGTAATAAAGCCCATGCATTGGTCTGGAATCCCTCTGGTGTCAAGGTATAAAATTTTATCATGGCAGAAAATGAGACTTGATTCAAGCAGCTGAACAAGGTATAGCAGGAGAGGATGGAGGGCACCCTCAACTCTAAGAGAGATNTTTGGGAGAATGGCATTGAAGCATATATATACTATTATGTAAGAAACGAGGCGCCGGTCTATGTTCGATGCAGGATGCAGGATGCTTGGGGCTGGAGTACGGGGATGATCCAGAGAGACGTTGTGGGATGGGAGGTGGGAGGGGGATTCAGGATTGGGAGCTTGTGTACACCTGTGGTGGATTCATGTCGATGTATGGCAAAGCCAATAGAGTATTGTAAAGTCAAATTAAAAAAATAATAAATTAAAAAAAAAAGAAAGAAATTAACCTTAAAACCTAGTCCAAAGTCACTGCCTCTCCTGTGTCTCATGCAAAAGCAAAAAACCGTGAACCATCATTTCAAAGCAAAGGGCATTTTGTAACTCCAACATGATTTTGAAAACCAAGCTAAGAATAAGTTCACTCTAACAGACTGCAAACCTCACAAGAACATCACCATGAGGAAGAGTCAGCAGGTTTGACAAGTAGATGAATTAATGCCATAAAACTTAAAATACTAGTACAGTCTGAAAGAGATTAGAAGTAAATGTGTTTTAAATAAAGACATTTTAAAAAGAAAAACCATATTAGCACAAACAGCTCACATACCCTACTCTTAGAATCTACAGTCTCAACTTATATCGAGTGCTTGCAAATAAGAAAGAAATCCACAGCTGTCTTCTATGCAGAAGCAAAGAGTAAAAGTTGAGAAAGTCAGATTTATTTGGATATGTGATAAATCTTTTTGGGTTAGGTTCTATGTCACAAGTAGCCATCCAAAAACTATAATGAAAATCCTATTGCACCAGAAAAGAAAGGCAATCCAGCCAGGAAATGAAAGAAAATTAGAAAAAGTTCAAACAAGCAACAGTGAGGTGAGAAAGAGAAATATAGGTTAGCTTCTGCGTCTATTAGAAATGTGTTAGAAATTCAAGATGTGGAAAGTGAAAAGTTCAGTAGTTTAAGACTTTATTACAAGGAAACAATAACACTGATGGAAATGAAACATTGCTACTATATTTTCATGATAAATCTTGTTAGTATTGTGCTTTAAATATGACACCATTAAATGCCTACCATTTTAAATTATTTTGCATATTTATTTAGCTCACTATAAAACAGATTTTGATTTAGAGAAACAGGAGTTTCATGTGTGAAGTCAGATCATGTTTTTACTTTTTCAGACTATAGTGTTTTTTGCACTAGAAAGAATTACAATAAGCAAAACTAGAGGAAACAAAGAAAATCAAATGTGTTCTAGGACATTGAGGGAATTCAAGTATATATGCTTGAGGTTTTCTTTCAAATTTAAGGAATAAAAGCACTGTATGTGGATGATTCTGACTACTTTGACGTTTCCTTGTATGGTAAAGCAACTATTTTCTTGAGAGTGTCTTGCAGTAGACAAAAAGGCGTACAGAGTTAGGTATAAAAAAGTGGAAATCACAGCAAACCATAATCCTAGCTAACCCTTTTGCCAATATCATTATATTCCAGGAACATTTTTAAGAACTTTGCATGCATAAGCTTATTTAATTTTCCCAATAATTCCTTTAAGTTAGCACTCATGTAATCTTCATCCTACAGATGAAGAAAATAAGGCACTTGGTTAACTCCCTTAAGGTCACACAGGTCGTGAGTAAGGAGGCAAACCACAGCAGACTGGCTTCAAAGTCCATGTGGACTCCATATCATGGCCTCTCGAAAAAACTGGGTTTATTCTGGACTTTGCTGTAGATATTAGCTAGATCTGAGAGATATGCTTAATTGCTCAAAATAAATCAGATACTACATTTACGTTGCACTGTGCAAGACGCAAAGGAATGAAATGACTGAAATCCATTTCTAGTAGAAAAAGTTCAAGCATCAAAGCTGTGCATGGTCTCTAATTCTCTCATGTACTTGGAATAAAATTGTTTCAGTTCGACTGGTCAGTTTAGTTTAATAAAACTATACTGATAAAGCATGTTCTATTAATATACACCAAGCCCTAGCTGGTAGACAGAGACAGATAAATAATCCAGCCCTAGACTTCAAGGTTGTCATCTCAGTGAAAGGGGTAAATTTCATAAATAAATAGCTTCTGATATATTGTGACAAAGGGAGACTTACAGTGCCATGGAATGCAGAAGGAAAGTTGTAAAATAATTAATTCTTTTAGGTATTAATGAGTGAGAGAGAGAGAGAGAGACAAAGAGAGGAAAACAAGATATAGAGAGACAGGGATAGAGATTGAGAGTATATTTATGCAAATCAGAAAGTGTGAGGATAGAGTGGGGAAAACTGGGGTAAGATGGTTAATGGGGTTTTTGGCAGAGAGGAGAACATGAGCAAAGAAAAAGAAAGTCATGGGGGAGTTTGATTTAGGACCAAGGCTTATGAAGGCATTATTGCCCAAGATGAATTTTTAAATTTCATCATGTTTGAAGCAAGGAGAAATGGGAAGTCTTAAAAAGGAAATGGCATGATCAAGATATGTCTTAAACAGCCAGCTTTGGTATTAATTAAAAGCTAAATTGAAGGAAAAAAAGAGACTAGGGAAGGAGGATGTTAAGAAAATAATTACTGTGATCTTGAAATTTTCTACTTTACCACCCAAGCTGTGTTGTATGAGTTTTTTTTTTTAATTTTTATTAATCACATGGAAAAAATTGCCAAAGAATAAAGTGATCTTTAGTAATGCCGTTAAGAGTCATTAATCTGGTTTTGAATTTGGTCCACATATAATCCAGATGTTGAAATCTAGATACTTATGCTGATGGGCCCATATTCATGGAAACAAAATATTTCAGTTCAGCCTCAGTTCAAATCCTGGCTCAACCACTGAATGAGCTTTATGATACTTGGGAAGTTATTTAATTTTTCTATGTCTTCCATCCCTCATTTGTAAAACTTGGAAAACAGGTTGAGAGGCTCCCAATAGAAGTTTTTTACCAGTTAAAGGATATTAGCTTCAGAAATGCAGCAAGTCCTTATATAACAAGAAATCCTAAAGAGCTGCAAGTATACAAATGAATCATGCTATTTTTTGGAAAATTTATTTCAGAATATCTTTTTTTCTTTACTTACTTGACCAATGTGTACATGGAAGAATCAGATGAAAAGTACAGATAGACATCTTTGGCTAAAAGCTGGGGCATGTCTAAAATAAGTAGACCTCATCCAGAAGCTAAATTTTAGCAAATTTTAAAGAGATTTTTATTTCCAATTTGGAAGATAATATATTAAAAGGAAGAAAGAATTTAAAATGAGCCAAATGGATTCCATTCAGTTCTGTGTTCTCTTTAGTCTATAATTTTCTTCCTGTTATGTTGGGATGCAGTCAAGTCCTATAGATTCATCCTCTCCTGGAAACTCTTCTCACAATATGCGTTCTTCATAGTTATCATGTGATATAATATAAAATCTATGTATATATTTCAAATTCTTGTACACGTGACCAGTTTTGTTGTTTTATCTCATTGTCAAAGTTATTTCTATGATTCTTAAACTTAGAATTTGATAGGAGGCAATGGTGTCTATTAAAATTTTTATGTTTTTTTTTTTTTACCAGTGTTCAGAGGTACACTCTCCCAATTGTCCCATGATGAAAGATTGGTATAGAAGCCAAAATCCAAGAGCAGAAACTCAGTCATAAGTTGGCATTTTGCCTGTGACTTGGTGGACCTGTTAAATAACCTTTGAGGAAAAACAGATTCCAACTAGATCAAACATAGTAAAAGAGTAAGTTCAGAAAACAGTGTTCCTGCTTTGGTAAAAGTCCATGAGCACTGGCTCTGTCCATAAATGGGTTGAAAGCAATGAAGAGCTGGAAGGAGTATGTGTTTTCAATCTTTCTTGTTGAAAACCACTAATGGAGACAAGGAACAAGGACAAACACAATGTACCTACGTTACAATTCGTGGATTTGTACCAATTTTTTTTTCTTAAAGAATTTTTTAAATTTACTATTAACTGTAGCATTCATTGCCCCAGCCCACCTCATCACACCCGTCTAGGTTGTCGCAGAATATCGAGCTGAGCTCCCTGTGTTATACAGCAACTTCCCAACAGCTACCTATTTTCCATGTGATAAGGTATGTGTTTCCATGCTACTCACTCAGTTTGTCCCACCCTCTCCTTCCCCTGCTCTGCTCACAAGTCTGCTCCCTATGTCTGTGTCTCTAATCTTGCCCTGCAAATAGATTCCTCAGTACCATTTTTCTAGATTCCATACATATTTGTTAATATACAAAATTTGTTTTCTCTTTATGACTTACTGCACTCTGTATAACAGGCTCTAAGTTCACCCACTTCACTAGAATGTATTAAATATTTTTCCACTCTCGTGTTTACGTTATGATGGCTTTGTAGATTGTAGGAACTATATAACCATGTGCTGCAGTTCAAGGCCAGCTTGAGTCTTCTATCTCTTGGGGCTTAAGAACACATTATAAAATACCTTCTTGAATAGAAAATCAGCAATCTAGGGACTAGCCAGAGATGGTTTCCCTGATTTTTTCCTCTTTTCATTCTTTGGCTATACCCACTACATTTGGCTAAATGTAAAAAAAATTTTTTTTTACTGTGGAAGACTCTTATGTAGATTCTGCAATGAGAAATATTTGGATAGGTCCTTTCTATCACTTTCATAAGTTTCTAAAAGCCATATATATGAAGTTCTTCTGTGGAGAGTATAATTATGTTTTAATTATAGAGAGATGGAGTGAATCAGGTTTGTTGAGTTTTAAAACATTACAAAGCTGATGAGTTAGTTTGTCCTTTCTGCATTAACTGTGAAACATGGGAGAATAATTTTTCTAAACTGTGTATGCCAATTGGATGTTATTTTCAATGGCTTTGCTTTTTTGAGAGCTATAATGATTGTATAAAATTTCTATCATGATAAATGTATCTGTAGAAAAGATTTATATAATTTACATAAGATATTGAAATGTATTAGAATAAATATATATACAAGATAATTTAAAGTTGCAGCATAGTATGATCAATCAGCAAACATGCCTATAAAAATCCCAAATGATGAAACAATATTTGTAGAGTCTAGGATTTACTTAGACTCTCTTTTATGACTGAAAGCTCCACTAGCTGCATTATGGGCATAAAAATCTATCACTATTCTGGAGGATCTCAGATGGGTGGTATCACTTTTGATCACCATGTAAAAAAAATATGCAGTGCCTTTTAGGTTGAAGTAGCATTCTAATGAAAGCCAGCTGTTAAATCATTTTCAAAATAAATGACTCCCCAGCTGGAGAAATTGTCTCAAGATAATTATCAGGTTAGATGTCATAAAGTGAACAAGACATTAAATAAGCATTGTAGGCTATATTTGGAGTAGCTGTGACAAGAATTTTCAAATGTTTCTGAATTGTCCATACCAAACTCATTCCAGAGAATGCCCTTCTTATACTGCCTAGACTTTGTAAGTTACAGTGGAAGCCAGTTCTATTTCTCCTTTTCTCTTAGAGTCACAGATCCCAGTGGAAGGTCAGCTTGACATTTTACTTTGTTGAAACAAGCTTGTCAAATTATTCTTATGTTACAGTGGAAGATGGTTGTTTCATTTTGGGTATAATATCAGTTTCAAAACATTCTCAGAAATAAGTATCTGAAAATTTTGAGGTGGTATAATATTTTATACCAAGCAAGTGGCTTGGTCTTATATGCCTTCTTTGTATTCCATTAAATAACTAAATAAAGATCAAGGCTATAATTAGAACTTTCACTAGCAAGTTCTATTCCCTAAGGAAGATAATAGTTCAGTTGTATAAGGACAAATGAAAAGCTTTCACTTTCTCAAAGTCTAATTTTTCTCTCTTTCTCTGAAAGATTCAGCATTTGAGACACATTGTAATAGTAGATTTCACAGCCATAAACAAATCCTAAACCTGTATATTATACTTGCTTGGATAAAGTAAGAAAAAGACTTGTAAGTGTAAGGTTAGAGATAGATATATCAGATTATAATGTCAAGTACTACTAAGTGTAACAAAAATAAGTAAGCAGGCGTCAGCAAGAGGAGTTATGTTGTGTTTTGAGAGCCTTGGGCAAACTGTCTGAGTTTTTGTCTTAGAAAGAGCACCTAATGTCAAATTGAGTGTGAGAAAAGTTTCTTCCCACAGTTTCAAAGACATAGGACAATTGCAACTTGTTCTTATGACTTTATACTTCTTTAAGGATGCAGATGAAGCACGCTTTTAGTAGACAAAGTGAGCTGAGTCTGTAAGGCCTTTGCTGTCAATTATGTTTCAACACACCATTATGCAAATAGAGACGGTAGTTTCACAGGTCAGAGAAGGAATGAGCCCTTATAACTATTTTGATAAATATTACAGGTTAGTGTTATATACAATAAAAAATTTAAAAAGCTTTGATTTGAACTATGACACTCAAATTGAGGGAAATAGATTCAGACATTTTGTGGCTGTGTTCCAGTCATCAAAGATCTTAGAGAAACTTCCAGCTGTCTTTGAAAATACATGTGTGGAGCGTGGTCTCCAGTGAGGCCATTCTGAGTTGGAAATGGTAAAGCGTAAGCACTAGCCAACACGACACAAAGCTTTCAGCCACCAATCTGTGAGACCTCTTCCCAAGTGAGTCCCATACTTGAACTTGGGAATATTTGCTAGAAGTATTCTCTCTGATGAAATTTCTCTCCAGAAGCAGCCACAGTCAGTGAGCCTGAAGAGAACTTGGCATTTCCTCAGAGGACATCTTTATCAGCTAGAAACTCAGATCAGAATGACCATTTCAACTGTTTCATTTCCCTGAAATCGTGGACTCAGTTTCCAAATGCTACAGCACCAGCCACTTTGCTCAGTGTAATCTGTCATATTTNAACAAGCTTGTCAAATTATTCTTATGTTACAGTGGAAGATGGTTGTTTCATTTTGGGTATAATATCAGTTTCAAAACATTCTCAGAAATAAGTATCTGAAAATTTTGAGGTGGTATAATATTTTATACCAAGCAAGTGGCTTGGTCTTATATGCCTTCTTTGTATTCCATTAAATAACTAAATAAAGATCAAGGCTATAATTAGAACTTTCACTAGCAAGTTCTATTCCCTAAGGAAGATAATAGTTCAGTTGTATAAGGACAAATGAAAAGCTTTCACTTTCTCAAAGTCTAATTTTTCTCTCTTTCTCTGAAAGATTCAGCATTTGAGACACATTGTAATAGTAGATTTCACAGCCATAAACAAATCCTAAACCTGTATATTATACTTGCTTGGATAAAGTAAGAAAAAGACTTGTAAGTGTAAGGTTAGAGATAGATATATCAGATTATAATGTCAAGTACTACTAAGTGTAACAAAAATAAGTAAGCAGGCGTCAGCAAGAGGAGTTATGTTGTGTTTTGAGAGCCTTGGGCAAACTGTCTGAGTTTTTGTCTTAGAAAGAGCACCTAATGTCAAATTGAGTGTGAGAAAAGTTTCTTCCCACAGTTTCAAAGACATAGGACAATTGCAACTTGTTCTTATGACTTTATACTTCTTTAAGGATGCAGATGAAGCACGCTTTTAGTAGACAAAGTGAGCTGAGTCTGTAAGGCCTTTGCTGTCAATTATGTTTCAACACACCATTATGCAAATAGAGACGGTAGTTTCACAGGTCAGAGAAGGAATGAGCCCTTATAACTATTTTGATAAATATTACAGGTTAGTGTTATATACAATAAAAAATTTAAAAAGCTTTGATTTGAACTATGACACTCAAATTGAGGGAAATAGATTCAGACATTTTGTGGCTGTGTTCCAGTCATCAAAGATCTTAGAGAAACTTCCAGCTGTCTTTGAAAATACATGTGTGGAGCGTGGTCTCCAGTGAGGCCATTCTGAGTTGGAAATGGTAAAGCATAAGCACTAGCCAACATGACACAAAGCTTTCAGCCACCAATCCGTGAGACCTCTTCCCAAGTGAGTCCCATACTTGAACTTGGGAATATTTGCTAGAAGTATTCTCTCTGATGAAATTTCTCTCCAGAAGCAGCCACAGTCAATGAGCCTGAAGAGAACTTGGCATTTCCTCAGAGGACATCTTTATCAGCTAGAAACTCAGATCAGAATGACCATTTCAACTAGTCATTTCCCTGAAATCGTGGACTCAGTTTCCAAATGCTACAGCACCAGCCACTTTGCTCAGTGTAATCTGTCATATTTTAAAATTTCTAACCCCATTTGTATCTCTAAGAATGGGGAAAGTGGAACATACAGATTGAAGTAGAATACAGGGCTTCCCTGCTGGTACCGATTGAAGTAGAATGCAATGTATGGGTAAAGGACTAGTCTTTTGTTGTTGTTTAAGGTAGAACATTCAATTTTATACTTTATGTTCTAATTTTTATTTTATGGTAATATCAAAAATTGGAGCATGCAGAAATCTTAAAAACCTAATTGCTAAAGAGCACTGAGAAAATGAGAGGTAGCAATTAGAATAATAAAGACAAAACTATTTTCTTGAAAGCAGATATGTGGTTGGGTGTTTCATAAAACTGGAATCATTTATAATCTCCAAAACGTTACACAAGTCATCTTGTTCATATAGTAGTCAGTAGGTCCAGTATTTCAATTCACTACTTAGAATTCTAAGTCCATTATCCCAAGAAGTCCACATAGTTTATATGGCACACTGTACACAGGTGCAGAGTAGGTAGTAACTTTGCCTAAAGCTGCATAGCTAAATGCATTCCCATCTGAGCACAGGCTGACCAGCGCTTGCATCTGTCCATTCAGTCCAGTTTGTTAGTGAGAACATGCCAAGTTGGAACTGGGTTGCACTCTTCTTCAGTCAGTCAGTCAGTTCAGTGGCTGAGTTGTGTCCAACACTTTCTGACCCCATGGACTGCAGCACGCCAGGCTTCCCAATCCATCACCATCTGCCAGAGCTTGCTCAAACTCATGTCCATTGAGNGAACTTAATGAATTTGATTAATTGATGGAATTGACTGCTTAATGGAGTTGAGTTTGTTCAACTTCAGTTAATCGAACATTGATTCAGGGAGCCCTGAGAGTGATTATTCTTGGTTTTATAAATTTTTCAATTTTATGAATAGAATAATGAGATCCATAATTTGAACTTGAAAGCTTAAGGAAAACTCCATAGTGATTTGTTGATATAAATGCAGTCCTTGGGCAAAAATCCTCAAGGTCTTTGAGTGCCTATCTATTCCCTCTTGCTTGGGCTCCTTGAGAAGCAGAAGGGTGTCTTTCTTTTCTTTAGAAAATGACTAGATAGCCTGGAATTCAGTGCAGGGAAATGCTTTTAAATACTTTCAGATGTAAGATAGCTGGTCAACCGAGGTCTGAAGATGGCTTATAGGGTGTCATTTTTGATATCAGATTCTGTTGATTCCCAAACACACACATATACTCTGCAACCTCAAAATCAGCAACTGACAGACATCTGAATTCTTTTTTTTTGTTTTAGTTTTAATTGAAGAATAATTGCATTGCAATTTTGTGTTGGTTTCTGCCTTACATCGTGAATCAGCCGTGTGTGTGTGTGTGTGTGTGTGTGTACACACACACACACACATACATACATACATACATATCTCCTCCCTCTTGAGTCTCCCTCCCACCCCAGACATCTGAATTTTATGGTCTTTTCTCTTCCCAACCAGACCAGATTTACTTTTCACTGTCCTTTTGATAGCAAAGGCCATCTTATACAGCAACCGTGCTCTATAATTCCCTTCCCAATTCCCCTCCTACTCACTTCATTACTTTTACCACCACCACAATTTCAGAAGAAAGCCCTAGGAAAGTAAGTAAGCATGGCTAACTTCAGAGTGAGATGGTGCAGACCCACTAGATGAAAGATACAAAGGAAGTCAATTAGAAGAACATGAGGTCTAGGAAAGACCACATGCCCACCCCCATCAAAATTAACCCTCCCAATTCAGACCATCTGGTCAAAATTTAATGAGTACCTTACATGTAATGTTAAGTTTCCAAGTAGACACATAAAAAAATAGGTAAAATAAATTTTATTAGACAGTTAAGTTTATTAGACTCTTGAGAGACCTGTGGACTGCATGGAGATCAAACCAGTCCATCCTAAAGAAAACCAGTCCTGAATATTCATTGGAAGGACTGATGCCGAAGCTGAAGCTCCAATACCTGTCTCTTATACACATCTAGATGTGTATAAGAGACAGCACACACACACGGTAAGTCTAAGTTTAACCNTGGAGATCAAACCAGTCCATCCTAAAGAAAACCAGTCCTGAATATTCATTGGAAGGACTGATGCCGAAGCTGAAGCTCCAATACTTTGGCCACCTGATACAATGAGCCAACTCATTAGAAAAGACCCTCATGCTGGGAAAGACGGAAGGCAGGAGGAGAAGGAGATGACAGAGGATGAGATAGTCGTATGGTATCATTGACTCAATGGATGTGAGTTTGAGCAAGCTCTGGGAGATGGTGAAGGACAGGGAAGCCTGGTGTGCTGCAGTCCATGGGGTCGTAAAAAAGTTGGACATGACTGAGCGACTGAACAACAAGAAGACAATTCATTGGGCCCAATATATTCAAAATATATTCAAAATGAATATTCACATATTCATTTCAATATGTGATCAATATAAGAGAGATTAATGCCTGTGTTTTGTCCTCACAGCACATCTCAATTCATACTAGCAACATTTCAAGTGCTCAAAAATCATAAGTGGGTAGTGGCTGCCATATTGGACCCCATGGGCTAGAATTTCTATAGCCCATGGTTTAACAGTTAATTGTGTATGTAGTCAGAAGATTCGCTAATTGTTTTCTAGTATCGTCATTTTCTTTAGAAGGCAAAGTTCTGTTTCTAAGTGTGGTACTTTGCACTTTGTGGGCACTCAAAAGTCTATAGGATAGCTTCATTTGTACAGAGGTACCATCCTGCCCATTCAAGGAGGGATAAGAGCATGCATATTGCTTCTCACTTTTTGTTCCTCAGCTACTAAGACTATTGCAAACATCTCTGGAGACCAGTAGCTTTTGTAATCTTAAATAGAGAGAAGTAAAACTTGGAGTGGAAAAGCAGCGATTGCATGAGTATTTGAGTTTGCTGCTGGATCAGAATAAGCACTGAATTAAGATTTGTGTGGTTCCCAGTTTGATAAATATTAATAGAGTTTGCAAGGGGAGAGTGTTGGCTTGTTTGTTTTGGGTGCAAAATGTTCCTTCTTTTAGGATATTATCTGGAAATGATAATGGCAGAGATGATTTCCAAAAGGAAGCTTGTTTCTTTGGTATCTCTGACACAGGCTTGATTTAACTTTAATAAAAGAATGATTGCCTTGGTGAACAATGCCAACAAATGCCCGTAGAAAGCTAGCATACACACATGCTAACCTGGAGTTGAGTTCTGGTTACTTCAACAAAGGATTGTTTTAATTTTGCAAAAAAAAAAAAAACACACACACACACATATATTTTTTTCCTTCTGTTCACACACACACACACACACACACACACACACACACACACACATTTTTTCCTTCTGTTTTTCATGAAATGGCCTTAAAGAATGCCTCTTATTTGTGGTCTCAAAAAAATGAGAACTATGCCCATGAGGCCTGCCTTCTAGAGTTCTATTAAACAATAAGAGGGCTTTGTTCTTGGTAGTAAAATTAAAGCAAGCAGTGTTTCCATTACCTGGCAGGATGCCGCCATCTTGCTACCCCCTGATCCTGACAAACATAAACAGAGCATTCTGTTTCCCAGGTAGGAAGGTGCAAAGACAACATGTGTCAGATTTGTGTATAGAGATAGAGCTGCCGTTGCAGATAGTGGAGGGAGGGTGAGAGGAAGGGAGTAGGGAGAGAGAGAAGCCCTGCTTCATAAGATCCCTAACTCAAGTGTTTACAATTCAGTTTTACTGTACAAAATTACATATTGAGCCTTGAAGCTGTAAAGTAAATAATTTCACAATGAGTTGACATGATGGAAAAATGAAGGGTGTCTAAATATATATATTTTAGTGTGTCTCATTAGATTCCATGTGTTTTCTTTTCCAACCAACTTTGTTGCAGATTTAGACCCATTTATGGGCAGCTGCAAATGGAAGTTTGGAGGTAGATTGTGGGCCCTGAGTTCAGGACTAATCAAGGATAGGATAGAAGACACTGTCGGATGCACTCTGTTTAGTTCTGCAAATGAGCCATAAGTCATTGGAGCTATCAGACAAACTGGACGACTGCAACACCACTGTCCTCTGACCTCCATGACAGCTCTTCTTTAAGAAATAGCCAGGAAATTCCCTGACAGTCCAGTGGTTAGGACTCCGTGCTTCCATTGCAGGGGGCATGGGTTTGTTTTGGGGGACTAAGGTCCTATAAGCTCTACAGTGCGGCCAAAAAAAAAAAGTCTCAGATGACAGTCTCTTCTAAGGCTCCAGCCCTCCTGTCTCAGTGTCATGCCGGGCTATTGCACACTCACCAGTCCCATCCATGTGCCCTGGCCTCAGAGCTTCCGCTGCAAGCGGTTAACCATCTGCCTGGGGGCTCCTCCCACCCTCGCCAGTTAATTCCAGAGGGGTGTTCACACCCACCCAGCCCCAGTAGCCTTAAGCCAGCCACTGATGGGAATGAGTAGATAAATTCTCCTCTTCCTCCCCATCAGCTAGTGTGTTCTGCACTGGTTCCCAAAGTTACCCCTGGGATTCGTCACCTTCTGACTGCAGTCATGGTCATAAAAGCACACTTGACTGGTTCCATACCTTTCCTATCTCATTTCCCCACATCCCTACTGGTATTTCCTGGCGGCAACTAGTACTTCATCCTAGTCTCATGCCCCTCTCTGAGGGGAATAGAACCACAGACCTCCTCTTGAATGGAATGACAGCACCAAATCTGTTTTCCCCATCATAAGCATAGCTCAGATGTTAATTTTCTCTCGAGTGTCCCTTCTTTCACTATATTTGAAGAAACGGGAATAGTCAACACTGGGCTTCTGTTGGTATTCCTAAGTGACAAACAGGTAAAATCACTCATAGATGGTGCCTGTGGACACATCAGAAAAGCCAGAACAAAGCCCAGTGTTTCCAAGCTGGACTTACAAGTGCAAGTCTAATAGTGAAATGGTCACGTCTGTTTCACTCACTGTCAGGAAGACCAAAGAGAAGGGATCCAACCCTCGTTCTCCAGAACATTGCAGGAGGGCCAATGGCATCCATAGTTGAGTAAGTCAAGCCTGAATATGAGTCCAACTTTGTATTTTTCCAGTCCCTCCTATTCAGGAATAATAGCACAACAACTGAAAAGAATGCCACTTAATGAAAAATGACATGTAAGACTGAAAATGAGCAATGGAAGGTCATGGGGTAGGAGCTTCCTCTTTCCATTAGAAATGACTTCCCTTCCCTGAAACCCTTCACCTCCATCCTCCCTTGCATTCTACTGTCTTGTCCCAGAAGCTACGTTTTAGCCCTGCCCACAATGTCTAAAAGCTGATTTTTGCCACCTACTTTGATTGAAAATCACTTCATTGAAAATAGCACTTTCCAGAAACTGTAGGAAAAGACCTGATAGAGACGACTGCCCATGACAGACTGTATTCATTTTTTTTTTCATTCTATGTGTGTGTGCCCAACCCAAACGGAAGGGTGTAGAGCATTTGTGTTATAAAGTGTGTAATTAATAAGAGAAAGGAAGGGAGGAGTTTATTGTTTTTGAATGAATTATGAGCAACACCTTCCATTCTGGAACAGCTTTGAACAGACTTAACAGTAAACACAAAAAGAAAAGTCAGTGGTATTCATGCCAACAATGTAAGATTGAAGTCAGTTGAGCGGAGTCTGAGAAAAACATCAGGGGAAGAGCAGCATTTGTCATAACTGGGACAGCAGTTGGCAGGACGTGGTGGGTAAAGTAAAAACCATTCTGCAAGGATGTTTTCATTTTCAGATTGCCATCCTCTGAATTCCGTCTTTGGGTCTGTTCATGCCCTGAAGGAAGAAAACTATTTTTTTCTCAAGCGCCTATTAAGTGCCACATAGTTTACAAACATTTTCATTGAAAGTATTAAAATGAGAAAACATTCTCACAGAAATTTAACACATTTTTCACACCCATAACCCTTTGACTCTAAAGCCCAAAGACTTCGAACTCTAAAGACTTTTCCTCTGGGTTCGTGCTGTCATGTCCACCTCTGCAGTCCCATGGACTGTAGCACGCCAGGCTCCTCTGTCTTCCACTATTTCCTGGAGTTTGATGAAATTCATGTTCATTCAGTCAATGATTCCACCCAACCATCTCATCCTCTATCACCCCATTCTCCTGCCCTCAGCCTTTCCCAGCATCAGGGTCTTTTCCAATGAGGTGGCTCTTCGCATCAGGTGGCCAAAGTATTATAGCTTCAGCATCAGTATCTCCAATGAATATCCATGGTTGATTTCCTTTAGTATTGACTGGTTGGGTCTCCTTGCAGTCCAAGGGAGCCTTAAGAGTCTTCTCCCACACCACAGTTTGAAACTGTCAGTTCTTCAGTGCTCAGTCTTCTTTATGGCCCACCTCTTACATGGCTCAGATGGTAAAGAATTTGCCTGCAATGCAGGAGACCTGGTTTCGATCCCTGGGTTGGGAAGAACCCCTGGAGAAAGGAATGACTACCCACTCCAGTATTCTTGCCTGGAGAATTCCATGAACAGAGGGGCCTGGCAGGCTACAGTCCATGGCATCACAAAGAGTCAGGCATTACTGTGTGACTAACAATTTTCTTGCAT
Organism: Neotragus pygmaeus; assembly: GCA_006410875.1. Lineage (NCBI taxonomy): Eukaryota > Metazoa > Chordata > Mammalia > Artiodactyla > Bovidae > Neotragus > Neotragus pygmaeus. The sequence continues at coordinate 18,858 of SJYV01042542.1, forward strand.
CCGTACATGACTACTAGAAAAACCAAAGCTTTGACTGTATGGACCTTTGTTGCCTAAGTTTGTCAGCAAAGTGATGTCTCTGGTTTTTAATACGCTGTTTAGGTTGGTCATACCTTTCCTTCCAAGGAGCAAGTGTCTTCTGATTTCATGANTGGCAAATAGATGGGGAAACAATGAAAACAGTGACAAACTTTATTTTCTTGGCTCCAAAATCACTGCAGATAGTGACTGCTGCCATGAAGTTAAAAGATGCTTGCCCCTTTGAAGAAAAGCTATGACCAACCTAGACAGCATACTAAAAAGCAGAGACATTACTTTGACAACAAACGTCTGTCAAGTCAAAGCTATGGTTTTTCCAGTAGTCACATATGGCTATGACAGTTGGACTATAAAGAAAGTGCCAAAGAATTGATGCTTTTGAACTGTGGTGTTGGGGAGGACTCTTGAGAGTCCCTTGGACTGCAAGGAGATCCAACTAGTCCATCCCAAAGGAAATCTGTCCTGAATATTCATTGGAAGGGCTGAGGCTGAAGCTGAAACTCCAATACTTTGGCCACCTGTTGCGTGTAACTGATTCATTTGAAAAGACCCTGATGCTGGGAAAGATTCAAGGCGGGAGGAGAAGGGGACGNTAGTCCATCCCAAAGGAAATCTGTCCTGAATATTCATTGGAAGGGCTGAGGCTGAAGCTGAAACTCCAATACTTTGGCCACCTGTTGCGTGTAACTGATTCATTTGAAAAGACCCTGATGCTGGGAAAGATTCAAGGCGGGAGGAGAAGGGGACGACAGAGGATGAGATGGTCAGATGGCATCACTGACTCTATGGACATGAATTTGAGTAAGCTGCAGGAGTTGGTGATGAACAGGGAGGCCTGGCATGCTGCAGTCCATGGGGTAGCAAAGAGTTGGACACGACTGAGTGACTGAACTGAACTAAAACCTGGACTAATAATGATACACGTCTCCCTTGATTTTTTAAAAAGTCATACAGTTTATTAGAGTGAAAGGACACAAAGCAAAATCAGCAAAGGGAAAGGGAACGTGGGCAAAATCCAGGGGAATCCCAGTGTAAGGTAACAAGAGATCTCTGTCGGTAGACTCACACAGGATGCCCCCAATCCCTCAGCAACGAGATGTAAAAATCTTGTTTTTGCACACACATAAAAATTGACAAGGAAACTCAATAGAGACTCAGCACCTATTGTTTTTATTGTGGGCTGGCCGCGTAGGCACCCTTTGCCTACATGTATCAAAATCCTAGAATCTCAGAAGGAAAGCATTTGAACTTAAACTGTGTTTCAAAGGATTATTGTGCAGATTAACTCAGTTTATATATGCAAAACTTTTAGAAAAAAATATCTAGCACACGGTAAGCTCTACAGTATTATGAGTTAATATTCTTCTTTTCTCTTCCTTCTTCTATTTTTTCTCATTATCACCATCATCATCCTCATCACTACTGCTATAAGCTCTTTAACAGGCAAGATTTCTGACTGCCCACTTGTAATTCCACCCTTTCACTCAACTGACCAAATCACATCTGGCTTACCTAGATTGATTCTGAAATTCCTCCAAGTTCTATAGAATACAAGATTAGACCTTAGTATGTCTATGAATAGTTATTTTAAACTTCTTTTATAATTCTATTCATCTATTCAGATAGAATTATATTATTTTATAACTAAAATTAAGTGTGTCAAGGGCAGGGTCCTTATTTATCAATGTATGCCTTAAGTGGAATCTCAATCTATGCTTATTGAAAAAATACATGATCTCTGACTTTCATCAGAACACCAGATAATACTGAACAATACACAAATAAACCTTCATTATCTGTACTAACTTTAGTTATATAACTTGACTGTTCAGACTCCCTAGGTGTTCATTAAGCTAATGCAAAAGCACAAATTCTCATGTATGAATATTCTAAAATAACATTATATTGATTTAAAAGTCTTAGGCTGAATAAGGGCTTGATTCTTTTGTTGCTTTTAATTGCATGTTTTCCAAANTCTGTTGTTCCATGTCCAGTTCTAACTGTTGCTTCCTGACCTGCATACAGATTTCTCAAGAGGCAGGTTAGATGGTCTGGTATTCCCATCTCTTTCAGAATTTTCCACAGTTTATTGTGATCCACATAGTCAAAGGCTTTGGCATAGTCAATCAAGCAGAAATAGATAGTTTTCTGGAACTCTCTTGTTTTTTTGATGATCCAGTGGATGTTGGCAATTTGATCTCTGGTTCCTCTGCCTTTTCTAAAACCAGCTTGAACATCAGGGAGTTCACGATTCACGTATTGCCGAAGCCTGGCTTGAAGAATTTTGAGCATTACTCTACTAGCATGTGAGATGAGTGCAATTGTGCGGTAGTTTGTGCATTCTTTGGCAATGCCTTTCTTTGGAATTGGAATGAAAACTGACCTTTTCCAGTCCTGTGGCCACTGCTGAGTTTTCCAAATTTGCTGTCATGTTGAGTGCAGCACTTTCACAGCATTATCGTACTAAATATTAAAATAGATTACCCTGTGCTCTGATATTTTCTCCAAACATGAGACATGGCCATTTCTTTTCCTCTCTCATCTCTTTGAGCTCAGTCGACAAATATTTGACTTTGGTGTGAGAGAATTTCAGGATGAAGTTTATATGTAAACATATTAGATGAATTACAGTAATACTGTCTGCTCTTTCTCAGTTCGCCTTGGCTTGGTTTTATATACAAACTCAAGTATGAGAACCCCTTTCATTGTTCCTTCTGCCAGCTCTGGCTAACTTCTGCCCCAGGTTCTGGAATGTTCATGACAACTGCTTTGGAAAAAAAAACCCAAAGCACCCTCAAATCTGCATTTTTCTTCACACCTGGTCAGTCGTCTGCAGCAGGGTGTAGAGCCCGTTTGCACACAAACGCCCCTGTGCCATCATTTTCCTGTCCACATCATCGGCTCACCTGTTGCTCAGTGTTAGTTTAGTTGCCCTGGAGCAACGCCTCTGATGTTTATTTTTGAGTGAGATGGGACAGGTATGGACATTTTAACATCTAACAGTATGAAATAATAGTGTTATTAAAATGCAATAACATTAATCCCTTGAAGTCTGGATGCAGATTCAAAAGTCCCTATTTTATAAAAATTTTTATTTATGGCTGCGCTGGGTCTTTCCACTGCTGCACACACCCTTTCCAGTTGTGGAGCTCGAGCTTGGTAGTTGCAGTGTGTGGGCTTATTTGCTCTACAACATGTGGGATCCTAGTTCTCTGACCTTGGATCAAACATGCATTCCCTGCATTATAAGGAGGACTTTTAACCACTGGTGTGCTTAAGTTGCTTCAGTCATGTCCAACTCTGTGTGGCCCCATGGACTGTAGCCCACCAGGCTCCTGTGTCCATGGCATTCTCCAGGTAAGAATACTGGGGTGGGTTGCCATGCAGTCCTCCAGGGAATCTTCCCGACCCAGGAATTGAACCCACATCTTTTATGTCTCCTGTGTTGGCAGGTGGGTTCTTTGCCATAGCACCACTTGGGAACCTTAACCACTGGACCATCAGGGAAATATTTATTATTTTTTTTAAATTTGATTAGAGAATAATTGCTTTGCAGTGTTGCATTGATTTGTGGCATATGTCGACTTTCCATTAGGTATCTATTTTATATATATTAATTATATTTCAGTGCTACTCTCTCAGTTCGTCCCACCCTCTCCTCTCCCTGCTGTGTCCATAAGTCTGTTCTCTGTGTCTGAGTCTGTATTCCTGCCCTGAGAATAGGTTCACTTGTACCATGTTCCTAGACTGCATATATACGCATTAATGTATGATATTGGGTTTTCTCTGTGCAGCAGGCTCTAAGTTGGTCCACTTCAGCAGAATGGACTCAAATGTGTTTCTTATTATGGCTGAGTAATATTCCATGGTAAACATGCACAATAGCTGCTTTATCTATTCATCTGTCAACAGACATGTAGGTTGTTTCCATGTCCTAGCTATTGTAAATAGTGCTAGAATGAACATTGGGGTATATCTGTCTCTTTGAATTATGGTTTCCTCAGGGCATATGTCCACTAGTGCAATGGCTGGGTCATATGCTAATTGTATTCTTAAGTTTGTAAGAAATGTCTTTACTGGTCTCCATAGTGTCTATATCGATTTACATGCCCACCAGCAGTGCAAAAGCGTTCTGTTTTCTCCACATCCTGTCATTATTGTTTGTAGATGTTTTCGTGATGGCCATCATGACCGCCCTAAGGTGATGTCTCATTGTAGTTTTGATGTGCTTTTATTAGCCATCTCGACCTCCTGTTTGGAGAAATGTCTGCTTAGGTGTCCTGCCCAAATGTTTCAATTTACTTATTTTTAGTTGGGGGACAATTGCTTTACAATACTGTGTTGGTTTTGGCCACAGGTAAACATATGTCCCCTCCCTCTTGAACCTCCTTCCCACCCCTCCAGCTTGTGAACAGCACCAGTTTGAGCTCCATGTGTCCTATAACATATTCTCAGTCACATAACATATTCTTATTGCATATGGTAACGTTTATGTTTCCATGATACTCTCAATTCATCCTACCCTCTCCTGTATGTCCTGTGTGCGTAAGTCTGTTCTCTAAGTTGGCATCTCCATTGCTGTTCTGCAGTTAGGTTCATAAGTACTGTCTTTCTAGATTGCAAACATATCTGTTCATAGATCATATTTATGGTTCTCTTTCTGACTTGCTTCACTCTGTATAATAGGCTCTACGTTCATCTACCTCATTAGATCTGAATCAGATATGTTTCTCTTTATGGCTGTGTAATATAGCAATAACATCAACATAGCAGAAAACAAGAGGGTTTTTTAAATAACCAATTTTATTGATATAGCTTAATTAAAATGTTGTGTTAACTTTATATTATGGTTTATCACAGGATATTGAATATAGTACTTTGGAGGGAGGGAGGAAACAAAGGAAGGAAGTATATATAACCATAGAAACTAAGATAACAGTATTAACAGGAGTTCTAACAGGGATAACAGGACATGGTGTCATTAATAGATTTGGGTCATATATTTTTAACATGTTGGTTAATATTCGAGTTCTAAAATCCTTCAAAAATTCTAGGAACAAGTCTCCTAAAATTCTGTAGCATCACAAGTTTCTTAGGCTCCCACATATCATTTTTACCTTTCGATGTTTATTCAGCAACCATTTTTACAGTGAATGGATGTGGCATTATGGTAGGAGGTTAGTGTATACCTGCTAGTGGGAAAAATAGACCCATCCATTAAGAGACAACTGTACAAGAGTATGGTAAGTGNTAGCATCACAAGTTTCTTAGGCTCCCACATATCATTTTTACCTTTCGATGTTTATTCAGCAACCATTTTTACAGTGAATGGATGTGGCATTATGGTAGGAGGTTAGTGTATACCTGCTAGTGGGAAAAATAGACCCATCCATTAAGAGACAACTGTACAAGAGTATGGTAAGTGGTATGTGAGGTCATGAGACAAGTGACATCCACTAGTTTATCTGCATACTCAATATACTTTGTTCTCATCAGTCATCCTCTAAAGCTCTCTGTGATTAAGTCTTGTACGATGTATAGGAACTGAGTTATGTCTCTACTTTATCAGGGAGCCAACCTATTCTAGAAAACTGGGGGTAATTTGGGAGAGTAAGGAGGGAAGCAGAACATGTTTTGGACTTACAGGGCGTTGTAGGGGTTAGGGCTTTGCTTTCCAATGCATGGGTCATGGGTTTTATTCCTGGCGAAGAGCTAAGGAGACTTACTTGGTTGACTTAGTTACTCTGACACATATAGCATTTGAAGGAAAGCTAAGGACTTAGTTATGCTGACACATACTGTGTGCTCAGGAGAGCTAAGGAGACTTACTGACTTACCTACTTACTTATTCTGACACATATAGTGTTCTAAGGAGGGCTAAGGAGACTTTTTTTGGGTGTTAGTTCTAAAAGGTCTTATAGGTGTTCATAGAACCGTTCAGCTTCTTCAGCATTACTGGTTGGGGCATAGACTGAGCAACTGAACTGAACGGAAAGAAAGCTAAGAAGAGCTAAGGAGAGTTACTGAGTTTGTTACTCTGACACATACAGTGTTCTAAGCAGAGCTAAAGAGACTGACTGAGTTACTCTGAAACATAGTGTGCTAAGGAGAGGCAAGGCGACTTACTTACTCTGACACATACACCATACTAAGTAGAGCTAAGCAGACTTACTTTCTCTAACACATATAGTGTTCTAATGAGAGCTAAGGAAACGTACTTCCTTAACTCTGACAAGTATAGTGTTCTAAGGAGACTTACTAACTTTCTATGACACGTAATGTGCTAAGCAGAGCTAAGAAGAGATAAGGAGATTTACTTACTTCACTTTAGTTTAGTTCAGTCCCTCAGTCGAGTCTGACTCTTTGTGACACCACAGTTCGTAAGCATCAATTCTTCAGCGCTCAGCTTTCTTCACAGTCCAACTCTCACATCCATACATGACCACTGGAAAAACCATAGCCTTGAGTAGATGGACAGTTTAGCAAAGTAATGTCTTGCGTTTGAATATGCTGTCTAGGTTGGTCATGACTTTCCTTCCAAGGAGTAAGTGTCTTTTACTTTAATGGCTGCAATCACCATCTGCAGTGATTTTGTAGCCCCATAAGATAAAGTTTCCAATGTTTCCCTTGTTTCCACTGTTTCCCCATCTATTTCCCATGAAGTGATGGGACCAGATGCCACGATCTTCGTTTCCTGAATGTTGAGCTTTAAGCCAACTTTTTCACTCTCCTCTTTCAATTTCATCAAGAAGCTTT
>SJYV01042546.1:0-11750 GCA_006410875.1 Neotragus pygmaeus
TACCACACAATTGCACTCATCTCACACGCTAGCAAAGTGATGCTCAAAATTCTCCAAGCCAGGCTTCAAAAGTATGTGAACTGTGATCGTCCAGATGGTCAAGCTGGATTTAGCAAAGGCAGAAGAACCAGAGATCAAATTGCCACTATCCATTGGATCATAGAAAAAGGAAGGGAATTTCAGAAAAACATCTACTTCTGCTTTATTGACTATGCTAATGCCTCTGACTATGTGGATTACAACAAACTGTGGAACATTTTCAAGAAAATTCTTCACCTGACCTTCCTCTTCAGAAATCTGTATGCAGGTCAGGAAACAACAGTTAGAACTGGACATGGAACAACAGACTGGTTCCAAATAGGAAAAGGAGTACGTCAAGGCTGTATATATTGTCACCCTGCTTATTTAACTTATATGCAGAGTACATCATGAGAAATGCTGGGCTGGAAGGAGCACAAGCTGGAATCAAGATTGCCAGGAGAAATATCAATAACCTCAGATATGCAGATGACACCACCCTGATGGCAGGAAGTGAAGAACAACTAAAGAGCCTCTTGATGAAAATGAAAGAGAAAAGTGAAAAAGTTGGCTTAAAACTCAACATTCAAAAAATGAAGATCATGGCATCTGGTCCCATCACTTCATGGCAAATAGATGAGGAAGCAATGGAAACAGTGACAGACTATTTTCTTGGGCTCCAAAATCACTGCAGATGGTGACTGCAGCCATGAAATTAAAAGATGCTTTCTCCTTGGAAGGAAAGTTATGACCAAACTAGACAGCATGTTGAAAAGCAGAGACATTACTTTGCCAACAAAGGTCCATCTAGTCAAGGCTNTGACTGCAGCCATGAAATTAAAAGATGCTTTCTCCTTGGAAGGAAAATTATGACCAACCTAGACAGCATATTAAAAAGCAGAGACATTACTTTGCCAACAAAGGTCTGTCTAGTCAAAGCTATGGTTTTTCCAGTGGTCATGTATGGATGTGAGAGTTGGACTATAAAGAAAGCTGAGCATCGAAGAATTGATGCTTTTGAACTGTGGTGTAGGATAAGACTCTTGAGAGTCCCTTGGACTGCAAGGAGATCCAACCAGTCCATCCTAAAGGAAATCAGTCCTGAATATTCATTGGAAGGGCTGATTTTGAAGCCGAAACTCCAATACTTTGGCCACCTGATGCAAAGAATTGACTCATTTGAAAAGACCCTGATGCTGGGAAAGATTGAAGGCAGGAGGAGAAGGGGACAACAGAGGATGAGATGGTTGGATGGTATCACTTATGGACATGAGTTTGGGTAAACTCCAGGAGTTGGTGATGGACAGGGATGCCTGGCATGTTGCAATTCATGGGGTTGCTAAGAGGTGGACACGACTGAGCAACTGAACTGAACTGAGGACATATTAAGATTGGAAAAACAAACCTCATCTGTATTTTCATCTACTCACAGGGTAACATCCCTTAAATGTCATTCTCAATTGTGTCTAAAACTAAATTTTATTTCTTCTATTAAATAGCATTTTCTTTGCTACCGTAATTTGATCATGCTAGAAACCCTTTATCTACCACATCCAATCTGTCTTCACATCCTAGAGTTTCTTCTTATAAGAAGTCTTTTATTTTTATGTATTCATTTTTCTGGCTGCACCACATAGCATGTGGGATCTTACTTCCCCCATCAGGTATTGAACCTGTGCCCCCTGCAGTGGGACTGCAGAGCCCAAACCACTGGGAAACCAGGGAATTCCTAAAATGTCTTTTAGATTTGCTTTAACCTCTCCATTCTCACTACCACCATAACTTTCTCCTTCTTCTAATCTATCTTCCATACTAATGTCAGATCATTACTTTTGTATAACATTTGGTCATAGCCCCTATTATAAAGGTAATATAATATATAGAATCTGGAAAGAATGGAAAGGTGTGAAGAAAATCAAACCTCTTGCATCCTACCTAGCCAGAGATCACCACTGTTAATGAGTTGATGTACTTTTTTCTGTTTTTTTATTTTCTTTTTCCCTTCTAAAATTTAGACCAAACTGTATATTAAAGTTTGTTTTTTTCACTTAACATTATACATCTCCATGCCATCAAATCATCAAATAGCTCTTCTAAAATAGTATTTTGATGACTGTAAAAAATCTATAAATGATTTAGCTACTCTACTATTACTGGACATCTAGGCTGATTTTAGCATTTCAGCATTATATATAACACTGTTAATGAATATCTCTGTATGTAAATCTTCAAGTGGTTTACTATTTTCTCAGTAAAGATACATAGAAATTAAATTATTTGGTCAATTAATATTATATTTAAATGACTTGATATTACTGCCAACTATATTCCAGAAAGACTGTATATTTATATTCCTGACTTATAGTATCTGAATGTTTACTTCCCTGTGCCTTTGCCAATACTAAGGACTGTGACAACTGTAATTGTCTTTGCTGATTTGATAGTGAAAATAGTATGTCATGGTTTGAATTTGACTTTCTTTGAGATTGAGCCTTCTTTTTTAAACTTTATTTTTTCTGTGACTAATCTTTTCATGTCCACTGCTCATTTTTATAACTCAATACTTTTCTTATAGATTTATATATTAAGTATTATCAATCTTTGTCAGATCTGGAGTAATATCTGACTTCAAGTTCAGTTTTCACTCCATCACTTTCCTGTTCAAGAAGCCATAATGGGAGCAGCATCAGTGAAAATGGCAGAGTAAGACCCTCTGAAAAAGGCTTTCCTCGGTAAAAGCAATAAGAACACTAGCAAAAATCATCAAAATCAATTTTTCAGAACTTTGAAAGTTCACCAAAAGCTTACAGCAAGTCAGGAAGCATTAGTTGATAAAATGGCTGAATCTCAATAAAAACAGTGAACCCTGTGGCATTTTAAATTGTCCAAGTCCCACCCCTCCTGAGCTTCACAGAAGCCTGAAAAACCAACACTCAGGAATCATGGTGAAAAGCAGCACCTAGCAGCCATGGGAGGAAACTGAATGGGGCTGAAGTGCCTCCAACATCCCATTCCCAGTGAACTGTTATTTGACCTNTTTTAAATTGTCCAAGTCCCACCCCTCCTGAGCTTCACAGAAGCCTGAAAAACCAACACTCAGGAATCATGGTGAAAAGCAGCACCTAGCAGCCATGGGAGGAAACTGAATGGGGCTGAAGTGCCTCCAACATCCCATTCCCAGTGAACTGTTATTTGACCTATCTGGTCATTCCCTAGAAAACTGCACTCGCAAGGCTGTCTTTATTTGACCCAACACAGAGCTTACCCAAGGCAAACAGCCTTTCCTTGAAACAATCAGAAGCAATTGTTGAACATGTGGCTTCCTGAGGTAATGGATAACAACTGGGCCAAACAACAGGCTAATAAGGGTAAAAATGAAAAGCTGGAGAATGAGACATCCATGGCGGGCTTTGGAAAGCTCTAATTTATTCCTGGGAATCTAGAAGGCCAAGTGCATATATGGCTTTATGCCTGCCCAGAGCTGTAGGCACATTCAGGAAAGAACAGAAAAAAGCCCTAAGCTCTTATCTCTGGCTAATCTTGAGGCTCTGCACAAACAGGAAGTGATAGAGAATAGAAAAAAATAGGGAAAACTCAACAAAATCAAAAGTTGGTTCTTTGGAAAGATTTAAAAACCTGAAACACCCTTAGGTAACCTAACCAAAAAGACAAAAAATAGAAAGAGAGAGACTGACTCAAATTAAAATCAAGAAATAGAGAACATTACTACCAATGTTAACAGAAATAAAAAGGATTATTAAGGGAATACAAGGAATAACTATGCTAACAAATTAGACAACCTAGATAAAATGGACAATTTCCTAGAAAAACCAAGACCAACTTAAGAAGAAACAGAAAAATCTGACAACACTTATTACAAGTAAAGATATTGAACTAATAATAATTTTAAAAAACTTTCTACAAAAAAATAACTCTAGGAACAGATAGCTTCATTGGCCAATTCTATCACAATTTAAAGAAGAATTAACACCAAATGGGAGGGCAAGAAACATTACCAAGCTCATTCTTTGACGTGCGTACATGCGTGCTAAGTCACTTCAGTCATGTTTGACTCTTTGCAACCTGATGGACTACAGCCTGTCAGGTTCCTCTGTCCATGGGCATTCTCCAGGCAAGAATATTGGAGTGGGTTGCCAATCTTTTCTCCAGGGGATCTTCCTGACCCCGAGATCAAACCTGCCATCTCTTATGTCTCCTGCATTGGCAGGTTGGCTCTTTACCACTAGCCGCCACCTGGGAAGCACAATTCTTTTGACACCCTGACATAACCTGACACTAAAACCAGACAAAGACATCACAAGAAAATTATTATCAATATACTTTATGAATATAAATGCAAAAATCTCCAACAAAATACTAGAAAATCAAACACAACAGCCTATAAAAAAGGATTACACATAATGACGCAGTAAGATTTATCCTGGCAATACAAGTGTGGTGAAACATAACAAAAGTAACACACAATTTAAAAAATTAACAAATGGAAACTTCAATTAAAGAGTTTGGAGACCAGAAGGAGGTGCTCTCATGCCCTGCAACTACAGCAGAGATTAACAGGAATAAGAGTTTTCTTTCCTAGCAAGGCCAATGCAAAGCTATGGACTCTTAGTTTACTATAGCCCTTCCTTTTCTTCTCTATAAAAGTTTTCTCCTTCCCTTACCATGAGGGGACTTGCCTATGGCTCACCATGGTTGTAGGCCCCAAACTGCCAATTCTCTGCTCATCCTAAATAAACCCATCTTTGCTGAAGAAATATCTGGTGGTCTATTTGTTTCAGGTCAACAATGATATTATTAAAATAAAGGGGAAAAGTCACATGATTATCTCAACAGACACAGAAAATTACTTAAAATCCACTACCCTTTCATGGTAAAGGGTAATGAACTAGGAAATAAGGGAACTTCCACAACATGATAAACAGAATCTATAAAACGCCTACATCTAACATCTGCTTACTGATGAAAGACTGATTGCTTCCTTTTAAGATGAATAACAAGAAAGGAATATGCATTCTCATCACTTTTCTTCAACATTGTACCTGAAGGTTATAGCCAAGTCAACCACGCAAAAAAAAGAGGGGAAAAAGACATCCAGGTTGGAATGGAAGAAGTAAAAATATTCACTATTCAGATCCCATGATCTTGTATACAGAAAATCCCAAGAAAGGAATTCACAAAAGAAAAAAAAAAACACTCCACTGGAACTAATAAGCTCAGCCAGATTCCAGGATACAAAATCAATATATACAAAAATCAATTGTATTTCTATATAGTAGCAAATGAGCAATCCAAACATAAAATCAAGAAAACAATTCCATTTATTGTAATGTGAAAGGTAGTTCATCCTCCCCGTGGGGAGACCTTGAAAGCAGATTTGGCTCAGGGTCAGTGCTTAAAGGGGGAATTCTCTGCTCCGTTGTAGTTTCCAGGATCCGGTGTCTGCAGAGAGATTCGGGAGACCGTGAGAACAACAGCCTGGATAAGTGGCTGGACACCAGGTTCCGGAGTCTGAGTAGGGAGGGGGCTCTGGGGCTGTATGGCTGTGGACAAGCCACCACTGCCAGGGGTGGAGGAGAGAGGGCAGGAGTCAGGGAGGGGACCAGCGATGTTGGGCAAGCCACTCTCTAAGCCTCGGTTTTCTTGTCTGTATGATGGGCTCTCTGGGTCACCTGACATCCATGCATGATGTTCTCATGGGGCCCTCTGCACCACATACACAGTAGGTGCTTAATAATTGACATCCTCTCCCTCCAGCTGAAGTTGCACAGAAGCAGATGCAATCAAACCTAGAGGAGATCCTACAGCGCCTGACCCGGATGAATGCCACCCTGGGTAAGGGAACCACACCAAGGTCAAGAGGAAGTCACAGGGTGGTGGGTGGGGGCTGGGCCACACCTGCTGCAGCTGCCAGGCTGAGGAGGGCAGAGCAGAGCTGGGGTGTTCCTCACGGGTTTCTTGAGGAACTGAGCTGACAGCTGAAGAGGAGGGCCTAGCCCTGAGTTCCCAAGATCTGGAGCCTAGGAGCCAAGCAACCTCTCTGTCCCAACTCCGCCCCTCTTCCCCAGCTGGCCTGTGCCATCCTTGTCCTCAGAATTGGGAGTTCTTCGGCGGAAGCTGCTACTTCTTCTCCTGGACCCAGAGTGACTGGAGATCTGCCATCTCTGCCTGTCTGCTTATTGGGGCCCACCTAGTTATCATCGACAGTACTGAGGAGGAGGTGGGCTGGGCAAGGTCCCCCGAGAGGCTGGGCCATATTGCCAGGTCAAGAAAAAAACCTTCTGCCTCCCTCTTCTGCACTCTGAGAGATGGGCAGCTGGGGGTGTGGCAGGGGGATGACAGGTGAGATGCAATCAGGGAAGGCTTCTTGGACGAGGAATCATAACGGACTCAGGAAGGTCACGTGAGAGAAGAACATGGATGAGAGGAGCCCGTGTATGGATACGAAGGGAATACAGAGTGCCCTTGAGGCCATATACAATGCATCTTAGCTGAGACACAAGACATATCCACATATGTATTACATTAACACACATCCACAGCCTCCATGCACAGGTTAACACATACAACTTGAGTAGGGCCTCTAAGCTAGACTGTGAGAAGAACTTCTGTGGGGGGCAGGGGATCATGGAGATGTGGGCAGACATGGGATGTNAAAAAAAAAACACTCCACTGGAACTAATAAGCTCAGCCAGATTCCAGGATACAAAATCAATATATACAAAAATCAATTGTATTTCTATATAGTAGCAAATGAGCAATCCAAACATAAAATCAAGAAAACAATTCCATTTATTGTAATGTCAAAAAAATAAAAAAAAATTTAGAAAGAAAATTAACAAAGGAAGTAGGAATCTACAGCTTTCTACATAGGAAACTACAAAACAACCTTGAATAAAATCTAAAAAAGAATTAAATGGGAAAAGAAAAAAAATCCTGTGTTCATGGATTAGAAGACCAGGATTTTTTTTGCTTTCTTCAGAAATTATCAAACAGATACTAAAATTCGTATGGAAATGCAAGGGATCTAAAAAAGCCAAAATAATTTTTGGAAAAATAGTTAAAGGACTCAAATTTCCCAATTTCAAAACTTACTACAAAGCTTGCAGTAAAAAAGACAGTGTGATATTGGCATAAGAACAGAAACATAATAGAACAGAATTTGGAGTCAAGAAATAAGCCCTAACATATATAGTCAATTGATTTTCAGCAGGGTGCCAAGGCAATTCAGTGAGTAAAAGATTGTTTTCTTTTTTTTTCAATAAATGGCACTGGGACAACTGGCTATTCACAAGTAAAAGAATGAAGCTGAACCTTTTTCATACACTACACATGAAAATTAACACAAAAGCATCCAGAAACCTAAATTTAAGCCTTAAAACTATAAAACCCTTAGAAGAAAACATAGGAATAAATCTTTTTAACCTTGGCTTAGGCAATGGCTTCTTAGATATGACATCAAAAGCACACACAACAAAAGGAAAACATAAAAATAAATATTAAAACTTTTGTGCTTCAAAGGGTACCATTAAGAAAATGAAAAGACAATTCATGGAGTAGAAGAAAAAATTGCAACTATATTTGATAAAGGATTAGTATCTAAAATATATAAAGAATCATTACAACTCAACAATAATAAGATAAACAAAATTTATGATAAAGAAGAGAGAAAGCCAGTCAGCCAGCCATAATGAGTCAGTATTGTTCACCTGGGTTTTTGATAACAAGCAATAAAACCTGCTTACCACATTAAATTCAAACTTTTCCCAAACTTAAAAGATTCACCACGATCTTGCTTCACACAAACTTACTTACTTCTTGAGTCCAGCATGAACCTAGTCAGTCTGAACTCCATGGCCAACTTATTTTCACCTGAATGACAGTGCTCATAGTGTTACCTAACTCAGTATCTTTCCTCTGGCCCTCCAAGTTTCGAACTTTGCTTTCATTTTTTTAGAAGTAAAAAATTGAGTAATGCCTACTTTGAAGCTGCCTCTAAACTACTGCATACAGATAATATCTCAGGCTTTGTGAGTGTAAGCTCTTTGAGAAAAGAAGCATTATGCTTCTTTTTTACCTTTCAGGGACCCTGCTTGCTGCTAAGTCACTTCAGTCGTGTCTGACTCTGTGCGACCCCATAGATGGCAGCCCACCAGGCTCCCCCATCCCTGGGATTCTCCAGGCAAGAATACTGGAGTGCGTTGCCATTTCCTTCTCCAATGTGTGAAAGTGAAGTCACTCAGTCGTGTCCGACTAGTAGCGACCCCATGGACTGCAGCCTACCAAGCTCCTCAGTCCATGAGATTTTCTAGGCAAGAGTACTAGAGTGGCTTGCCACTGCCTTCTAAAACAGGCTAAATACTTGTCATTTAGATGATCCATTCACTTAAATTACTTTTCAAACTTTCTTCTCTATTGATAAGTTTCAATGGATAGATAGGATTGATATGTAGTCATAATGGTTTGTTGTTGTTGTTGTGTAGTCGATAAGTTGTGTCCAACTCTTTTGCACCCCTATGTACTATAGCCCACCATGCTCCTGTATCTATGGGATTTCCCAGGCAAAAATACAGGAGTGGGATACCATTTCCTTTTTCAGGGGGTCCTCCCAATCCAAGGATTGAACTTATGTCTTACACACTGGCAGGTGGGTTCTTGACCACTGAGCCACCAGAAACTGTAAAACACTATAATTAACTCTGTAAAAGGCCTGTAATTTTCAACTATCTGAACATACGAGTATGTATTGATTCAAAGTTTCTTTTGGTTTGTTCACAGAACAATCTAGCTTCTTGCTTCAATCTTTAGTAGCTGCTCTCAAGGCATGTTTCCTTCAGTTCCTTTCCTAGGTTGATGTCCTCTTTCTGAGAATCATCTCTTCCTTTTTTTCATCCTCCTCAGCTTATTTTGTGGGCTTCTTCAGGTGGACTCAGTGGTAAAGAATCCACCTGCCAATGTAGGAGACACTGGAGACATGTGTTCAATCCCTGGGTCAGGAAGATCCCCTGGGGCAACTCACTCCAGTATTCTTGCCTGGAGAATTCCATGGACAGAGGAGCCTGCTGGGCTACAATCCATGGGGTTGCAGAGTCAGACACAACTGAGTACACACACAGGCACACAACTTATTTTATAAAATCATACATTTCAGTAGCTTCTTAAGAAAGGACACATGGAAGAAAAATGTTTTAAATGCTTGCATTTGACATCTAATTGACCGTTTGATTAAATATAGAATATCAAGTTAAAGACTTTTTTTCCTCAAGATTTAAAGGATCGTTTCACTGTTTACTACCTTAAGAGTTACTGCTGAGGAGTCTGGTGACATTCTAATTTTGTTTCCTTTCTGGTGATATATTTCTCCCTTCTCTGGGAAGTTTAAAGATTTTCTCTTCACTTTTGGAATTCTCAAATTTCACAGAGATGTAACTTGGTCCATTTCCATTCATTGTGATGAGTATTGGATGAGCCTTCATTATAAATAAACGTGTGGCTAAGACTGCTAGCTAGTCACCATAATCCAGTCTCCCTTTCTCCCATAGTATCTGAATGTACGTGCGTGTAATCATGCTGGATTTTTGCAGACTTCTTTATAAATATGTGTTGCCTGAGACCAAGATCCTCCAATAATATGTGGGTGAAGTGATGTATGTAACTTCCAGGCCTGGTCAAAATAATTTCCCATAATTGTTTCTCTATGCTCTCTCCCTTCTTCCTGTGAGTAGTAATGGCAATGAAAGATCACCGTGGAAGGCATGTTTTAAAGATGACAGAGCCTGCTGCATCCTATACCTATGAATAATCACATGGAGTAGAGCTACCTACTGACCTGAAAACTTGCTCTGTTAAAGGAACTGTTTATTCCTTTAAATAAACTTCTGTGTTTGAGCTATTATCTGTTTGAAATTATTTGTTAGCAGTCAAACATACCCTTTAGTGTCCTCCTAAAGGATTTTTTTCAATGATTCCCCCACTGTCTACAAAGTAAAATCAAACTCCTGACTTATCCCAATCTACCTTATTGATCCCTCCTCCACCGGCCAATTGCCCGGTTACTTCATTTCATTAACTCTACACTTCTACTAAATAGAACATCTGTCCATTAGTCACTCAGTCGTGCCCAACTCTGTGACCCCATGGACTGCAGCCCACCAGGCTCCTTGGTTCATGGGATTTTCCAGGCATGGATACTGGAGTGGTTTGTCATTTCTTCCTCCAAAACAGAATATGGTCCTACAGTTCAGTTCAGTTCAGTTCAGTCGCTCAGTCATGTCTGACTCTTTGCAACCCCATGAATCACAGCACGCCAGGCCTCCCTGTTCATTACCAACTCCCGGAGTTCACTCAGACTCGCGTTACCTCTATCTGTGCCTGGTTATACTGATGCCTTCATCTAGAATGGTCTTTCATTCCTTCTTCATATATCCAAAATTCATGGATTCAAGACCTACAAATACCACTTCTTCCATGAAGTCTTTTCTGTTCCTCCAACTTATTCCTTTTATGAATCCTGGTGAGACTTAATATTCTCTAATAAACTGTCTCATTTGTTTTTCATTTGCCAATGAATCTGTTTTAATACCTGGCAGTCCAAATATTTTTAAGGGGAGGATTCTTATCTGATTCAGCTTTATGTAGTCCTGAGAACCCAGCACAGTATCTTTCACAGAGAAGTAATTCAATAAATATTTGTTAAATATAAAAGAAAAATGAATTAATGGGATATCAATTCTAAATATTTTTACTACCATTCTTAGATTAATAATATCCACTATCAATTGCAGCCCAACCTCTGTTCTTATTAGTAGAGTTGGATTTGATGTGATTTTATCATTTGCAACATGTAAATAGTTGAGTTCATAATGACAGCATACCTGGCAGTATCCAATTTTGGGATTTCTGAATGCATAAGCAGTAAGTACCCGCCTCAGAGCAGATATACCAGTGTCACTCTGAAAAGCTGGATGCTCAGGCAGGGAGCGACGCAAGTCACGTTCAATTTCTTCAGTAGCCAAGTTGCAGGTCCCTAAGGACTGTTCAACCACTTCAGCATAATAGCCAGGATTAGCAGCCATGTCATTAACAGCACCTGTAGAGATGATTACATTGACACACAAAAGAAGAGGAATATAAAAAAGCTACTATTTGCATATATACATGAAGAACTGAATTTAGCTCTATGCTCAAGTGTTATTTGAGTACAAACAAAATGAAAATCTTCATAGAATACAGGAATCAGAGAAGAAAAAGAAATTAAAGGAATCCAGATCAGAAAACAAGTAAAGCTCTCACTGTTTGCAGATGACATGATACTGTACATAGAAAACCCTAAAGATAGAATCAGAACATTCAGTTCAGTTCAGTCGCTGAGTCGTGTCCGACTCTTTGTGACCCCATGAATCGCAGCATGCCAGGCCTCACTGTTCATCATCATCTCCCAGAGTTCACTCAGATTCATGTCCATCGAGTCTGTGATGCCATCCAGCCATCTCACCCTCGGTCATCCCCTTCTCCTCCTGCCCCCAATCCCTCCCAGAATCAGAGTCTTTTCCAATGAGTCAAGTCTTCTCATGAGGTGGCCAAAGTACTGGAGTTTCAGCTTTAGCATCATTCCTTCCAAAGAAATCCTAGGGTTGATCTCCTTCAGAATGGACTGGTTGGGCCTCCTTGCAGTCCAAGGAACTCTCAAGAGTCTTCTCCAACACCACAGTTCA
>SJYV01042550.1:0-14267 GCA_006410875.1 Neotragus pygmaeus
GCCCTTAATTTAGGACAGAAAGCAGACTGACAAATGCTTCCAACCCCAAAGGTGACTTCTTAAAACAGTTTTCAAAAGGGGCAAGCAGTTTTTTCAAATTATCAAGAGATCTTCTTCAGTGATTCAAAAGAGTGTAGTGATAGGTAAATTCAGATAATCAAATCGTTAGCTCGGAAATCCCACCAGGGGATCATAAATAGAGAAGGAAACCTAGGGGCTTTGGGAGACAAGAGTAAGTTAATGATCACTCAAGACAAAAGTGGGAGGGACTTTCCTGGTGGTCCAGCGGCTGAGACTCCATGTTCCCAATGCAGGGGGTCTGGGTGTGATCCTTGTTCAGGGACCTCAATCCCACACGCTGCAACTGTGAGTTCACAAAGTGCACCAAAAGACCCCACATGCTGCAATGAAGATTAAAGATCCCACGTGCTGCACTAAGACCTGATGCAGCCAGATATACGAGTGATTTAAAAAAAGAAAAAAGCAATGGGGAATTCCTGAAACAATGCACGCCTGCTTGGCTCATAAAGCAGGGCAAGGCCCTTACCATCAAATCAGACAGGCTTGCCAACAACAAATCCACCTATTTGCTCAGCAACAAGAGCCTTCAGTGGAGGCACAAGCCACGCCTCAAGGACATTAACAGCAGTGGGAAAGTAAGGCCTGCATCCTGCCCAGTGACGGCAACAGGCTAATGGCCCCTAGCACGTGATCTCTGTGCCCACGAAAACAGTAGTTTAGGGAAAGGTGACAATTCAAAATGAAAGACCCTCATTGTACTGAGACCGGAAATAATTTTTCCATAGTGACTTGACAGTTCCGGATGCAGAGTTTGAGTCAAAAACTCCCCTGCCTGACATGTGGGAGGAGTGGATGATGGAAGACTTGAGGAAGCAGGAAGAGGTGGTCTTCCCCCTCCCGTCTTTCCTTACACAACCCATAAATGTTCAGGGCAGTGCAATGCTCGCTGCCTGCTCAAAAGTGTGACAAGCATCCTTTTCTGACAACTCACTTCTCGGTCACTTTGCCTCTCACTGAATTCTTTGTGCACTGAGACTTAAAGAACTGGAGCTCTCAGAGCCTCCTGAGACACCGCCTAGCAGTTTCTGTAGGTCTTTAGTTTCAAGACTGGGAATGTCCATCATAGACCCTGTATCACAGTGAGTGGTTTTCTCTGTTATATTTCTGTGTTGTCAGTTATCTTTCTCAGAGGACCTGGGTTCTGTCTGATCAACCGCCAGATACAAAATTGTTCTTCTACACAGAATGAGACACACCAGTAGAAACCAGCCGTGTCCTTCCCAGGTCAGAGCACTACCCCCCCCCCGTTCGCCCCCCACCCCATGCATGAAGGCTGGGTAAGTTACATACAGAGGCGTCCTTCATAGATCACCATGACAACAGATGTGGCATCTAGTTTTTCCAGATTAGGCTCCTGTGGTGTGTGTTTCTAGGACCATCGATATGAGATAGGTCACTAGTCTGAGAGGTCTCAGGCACACAGAGGACAGGCAGCGCTGGGTGCCCCCCAGGAGCCCCCCCAGTATACCTACCTGTTGTTTTTCAGGGTGTGACAAGCTCAGGCACCAAATTTCACCTCCCTGCTCCTGGTGCACCCAGGTCTTGTCCAAAGGGGCAGAACTGGGCATGATTGAGTAAATCATAAGCAGAAGAAGGTCCTAAGACCCCTTCTCAGGAACCCTCTGGAAGTCACCTCCTCTCTGGACACTGAATACTTAACAGAGGGAGGGGGAATCCAGGCACCAGCTGTTGGCCACCCAGGGAGGTAGAGGCACCCGTCACCTGAGGACCCAGGTCTCCAGTGCCAAGCTCTGCCCACCAGAGCAGAAGGGATTGAGCCTTCCTCTGAGCCCTGCCCTAGAAACAGGCTTTTAAGCACTTCTTCCCCTACACATAGACACAAACAGACACACACGCACATACCTGTAAGCAGCTTTTGACAGGAAGGTGTCCTCTGCAGGAAGTCCCTTTGGTCTTGTCATTAACCTTAAACCCCCTCTACTCATCTCTGCTATGAGAATATCTTTCAGATTTATGATCACACTGTACCTTGTCTAACCTACTGGTTCTTTCTGAGTGCAGTTTATTACACCAGCAGGCCCAAGGCAGAGTCTCCTCTTAGCCAAGGACCCTGACCAGTTTTTCTGAAAACCTTATATACCCTAAGTGTACATGCCCAAACCCACCTCCCCAAATTCCCTGAAACTAGTCTGAACAAAGGAAAAGAAAGATACGATCAAAGTTAACCTGTGATTCATATGCCTTAAGCCTAGGTAGTTAACAGTGGACAATTATCAATAGGCCTGTGGTCATACTCCAATAAGCATAATAGAATTTATGATTCTATGCAGTTACACAGATAATTAGGGTATTCCTTTAGGCAACAGAGAGTCTAGGTACGAGCCCTGGGGCTCTTCCATCCAGGGGGCCTGGTTTTCCAGTTGGTATATCGTTTCCGTAGATACTGGGCATATAGCTCAAAGTCCACAGTCCAGCCCAAGATGGAGTCCTGCTTTCAAGATGGAACCTGTTCTGTCTGTTTCCTCCTTCAGTATCAGTAAAATGAAGAAAGTGACTGATGACCAGATCTCTTTCTTGGCTTCCCATCAATAATCTCAGGGATAAACTGAATAAGATGACATCTAAAGAGAGATGACAAGAAGTCGACAGGTCTACAGCGGTGGGGGATAGCCACAACTCTGACTCGCATCTCAAGGATTCACTGATATTATCTCCCTTCTTCCCTTTAAAAACCTCGCGGTGGAGCAGTATCTTCAGAGGTGGTTTGTGGGGAATGTGGAGTCCACCATCATCCAACTTGCCAGCATCCAACTTTCCTTTCCACTAACAACTGCTTGTTGGGCATTGATTCTGGAGCAGCAAGCAGCCGGACCTGAGTTTGGCAAAACACATGCACACACACAGCCCACACACATCTATCCAGATGCCCATATACAAACACATGCACACATACACCCACACACACTCAGAAAATCACACATTTACCTGCACACAGAGACACACCACAGAAGGTGCACCTGCGTGCAAGCACTGACCCCTGCTGGCACTGGCCTCCTGAGATGTTCATAATCTTTGCTTTCTGAGCACAGGGCTACCCCTCCCTCCTAGCCACCTCCTGACAGCACACTGCCCAGACTGTAGATGGCAGCTGGGGCTGTTTCAACTATGCAAAATGTCTTTAACTTTTCATCTTTAAATCAGTTCGTATTGACAATGACGTTTCAAAAATAATATTTTCTAGAATCATTTCCCTCATCTTCCGCAAATGTTAACTTCTTCTGTTAATATAACCACAGCACCATGACCAAAACAGGAACTCCGCACCGGTGCCAGACCCTCAGGCCCAGCTGGAATCCCCCGCTGCCCCTCAGTCCTTCCCTTGGGTCTTGCACCGCAGCCCCATCCTGTCCCCTGGTCTTCTCACCTGAGACAACCTCCCCCACAGCGCACCGCCATCCCAGAGGTTCTGGCTACTCCCAGCTTCCCAGTGCCCACAGCTTACACTCCAGAGCTTTCTCTCCACCTTGTACTGAGACCCTCCGATAATCATAACCTTCCCTGTTTGCCCTCCAGGTAGCACCCATACCGAGGGCCCAGGTGCCACCCCTTCACTCCCCACTGGAGAGCACACCCTGGGAGTATCCGATCCTGCTGGGCCCTGGGACTCAGGCCTGCACAGTGACCACCTTGGGGCAGCTGGCTGACTCAAGTCTGGCTATCCCGCTGGACCCGCTGTCCAAACAAGAACAAGAGCCCACTGCCCTCTCCTCCCATTCTTCTGTCTGGGGGTGACTTCGTCACATCTCTCCATGGCCTGGATTCTGGTCACCCGTGGAGAGAGCCTCGCAGCATACAAGGCACTACAGGGAGCTGCATGCTTGTGCTGTGTGTGCCTGTGTGTGCCTGTGTGTGCTGTGTGCCTGTGTGCTGTGTGTCTGTGTGTGCTCTGTGCTCTGTCTGCTCTGTGTGCTCTGTGTGTCTGTGTGCTCTGTGTGCTCTGTGCTCTGTGTGTGCTCTGTGCTCTGTGTGTGCTCTCTGTGCTCTCTGTGCTCTGTGTGTGCTCTGTGCTCTGTGTGTGCTCTGTGTGCTCTGTGTGTGCTCTGTGCTCTGTGTGCTCTGTGCTCTGTGTGTGCTCTGTGTGCGCTCTGTGCTCTGTGTGTGCTGTGTGCTCTGTGCTCTGTGTGTGCTCTGTGTGCTCTGTGTGTGCTCTAGGCTCTGTGTGTGCTGTGTGCTCTGTGCTCTGTGAGCTCTGTGCTCTGTGCTCTGTGCTCTGTGTGCTCTGTGCTCTGTGTGTGCTCTGTGTGCTCTGTGTGTGCTCTGTGCTCTGTGTGCTCTGTGCTCTGTGTCTGCTCTCTGTGCTCTCTGTGCTCTGTGTGTGCTCTGTGCTCTGTGTGCTCCATTGTTGGGGTCCCTTAATGGACTGGAACCTGGCTGTCTAGAGTCAACAAGAAGAAGGTGAAAGAGAGAGCCAGAGAGAGAGAGAGAGAGAAAGAAAGAAAGACAGACAGACACGGGAACCCAAACTCTGATGGAGCAAAGGTGCTTTAATGTTTTTTCTGTGTGTATATATAGGCTGTAACACAATAAATTTCTTTTGACAGTGATAAAGATGAGAAAACCAAATGTACATTAACTGTTACCAAGGGAACAACGGACAATAATGGTCACAAGGTCAGGAGACAATCCATATCTCAAGAAAAAGTGGGGCGAGATTAAGCAGTCTTGTAGTGAAGAGAATGTTTACTAAAGGAGACCCAAGCCTCTCACACAATGACCTCAGTCCTGAGAGCTGAGTGCAGTTCTACTCGCCTCCAGCAGAGGCTGATAAGGAACAGAGGATTTATGAGAAACAGCACGTAGGAATCCTCCCGTTAAATATTCCCTGACACTCTGTGTGCTGTGTGTGCCCGTGTGCTGTGTGTGCTCTGTGCGCTCTGTGTGTGCTGTGTGTGCCTGTGTCCTGTGGGTCCTGTGGGTCATGTGTGTGCCTGTGTGTGCTGTGTGTGCCTGTGTGCTGTGTGTGCCTGTGTGCTGTGTGTCCTGTGTATGCCTGTGTCTTGTGGGCCCTGTGTCCTGTGGGTCTTGTGGGTCCTGTGTGTGCTTGTGTCCTGTGTGTGCCAGTGTGCTGTGGGTCCTGTGTGTGCTGTGTGTGCCTGTGTGCTGTGTGTCCTGTGTGTCCTGTGGGTCCTATGTGTGCTGTGTGTGCCTACGTGCTGTGTGTGCTCTGTGCTCTCTGTTCTGTATGTGCTCTTTGCACCTTTGTGTGTTGTGTGGACACGTGTTCTCTGTGTGGTGTTGGTGTCCTGTGCACAGGGTTGCTGGCCTCATGTGTGTCTGCTGTGCCCTCAGTGGAGCTAGGGCACCGGGCATGCATGAAGGCATGGCCAGAGCAGCCCTCCAGCTTCCTTTTCCCCAGTACGTTGCCCCACCCTGGGCCTGGCCCAGCTGGGCAACAGTGGAGAGGCGAGGGGCATCAAGACGTGTAGAGGGTTCCTTTGGCCCCAAGGAAGCAGGCTACGGGGCTAGGGACCGCGTGGGGGAGGAGCCACCCCTGCCCACCCGAAACAGGAAGATCTGGGCAAGATTCCCCACCCACCTTCTTAGCCACTCCTTCAGGTGGGGGCGGGGGCGTCCTCCGCTGGCGACGCCTGTGCTGTGCAGGGAAAGCCAATTCCTAGGGCCTGGTCTCTACTGGCGCCTCCACAGCCTCCCCTCCCTTGGAGGGTGGTGGCAGATGTGAAAACCCACTGGGAGCCGGGCAGCACTCACCCAGGATCCCTCGATCTCTGGTGAAGGGAGGGGAATCAGGGACGCCACTGCGACTGCAGTGAAGCTGAGCAACCAGCCTCCCCCAGAAAGGGGCTGCCGAGGTCAGCCAGGACAGGGTTGTAGGGGAGGGAACTGGGCAGAGTAGAGGTGGGACAAATTTGAAGGCTGGGACCCCCAGGAACTGAAGTTGGTGCCCTAACCAGGCTGGAGATAACAGCTGAGTTGGGAAGTAGAATTAAAAGCACAGTCTCCTGCAAACTCAGAACACCTCTGTGTGTGGATTGTGTTGTTGAATCAGCATTCACGAGTGCAGTGTACACCACAGGCCATCTGCTAGGCTGAGAGACAGCAAAACTAGATAGGTCCTCTGCTCACACGGGTTCTTCAGATCCACGGTAATTCGCCTCCCACTTGACCTGCAGCGCTACCAGGTGACCCCAAATTCACCTTGTAAAGGATTCAATGCCATCCCAAGTTAGCTCAGTTCTCAAGAGAGAATTCACCATGACCAGCTTTCTAAAGTGTTCCAAGAAATGAGAGACAAGAAAGTTCCTTCCTTTCTTGCTCCAGGAAGAACACGTTTTTGCCTTGTTGTAATGTGTGCCTCTTACGTGCAGGGAGCAAGGACTCTGCCTTCCTCTGTGCTTGCCCTATTGCTCAGCACCGCTCAAAGAAGGCAGGGGCACGCTCCCATCTAATCAAATCAAGCTCATTTCCACTCGACATGCCATTCCTTTTCGCAACTCAGTGCTTTTATTACCTAAATAACTTTCTTTCCTATAGAGAGTTCTATTAATAATAAACCATCTGAAAAATAAATGCCATGAACTGGGGCTTTGGCCCTAAAGCAGAAATGGATAGAATCAAAACTATCAAATACCTGCCACACAGCAAGAATTTATATGTGTGGTCCTAATGAAACCAACTGGTGTCATTCTAGGAGGCTCCAAAGCACTCCAGCACCATAGTCCTTTATGTCTCAGCACAGAAAAGAACTCAGCAAGAGGCCAAGTAATAGATTAAAAGTGATTTATTAGGACACTTGTGAGGTTTATAAGGGGGTGGATGAGAAAAGCAGCACCCTGAGAACTTACTGAGCTACAGCTCTATAATCGAAAGAAAAATATGGATGGGGTGGGGGTGGCAGTGGTGGAGGGGGAATGGGAAGACCCTCTTTCTCTTGAGCAGACATGTGTCCATCATCAGCTCCTCCTCCAGGTTAGGCAGGACAGTTTTCTCGTCCCTACATGGTCAAGCTAGGTCCACAAATTACTGTTTTTTATGTGTGTGGATAGCATGGCCTAGGGGTCATTAATGTGCTGACCTCACAGGGCAGGGTGTGAGACTCATGCCAGGCAGGTGATTGCTATAGCCCATTATTTTCTTGTTTGGGGGGCATGTCTCGTCCTTCTGTTGCATGGCTCTGTCGTTAAGCAAGCCTGCTTGGTTTTGTGGTTAAGCAAACCTGCTTTCTTGAGTAATCATTACTTACAGGGGCCTCCCATCGAGAAAAATCTACTTACAATCCCCTAGTAGGATCAACTTAGTAATCATCTACTTATTCCTTTACTGTAGCCCTAAGAAACTGCTCCCTGGACTTGAAGTCCTAACATTCCCACCAAATAAAATGTCTCTACTTTCATGTTGTGACTATTTTTTAGTCAACTATTTCGGTGACAACAAAGGGACCCACAGCAGACTCCTCTCCTCCGCCTGAACTCCAAGAGGAGCTGGAGCCTTGGGGTTAGCAGAGGCCCCTTGTGCCCATCGGCCTCCTCAGGGTCCAGACAGATGGACAGAGTCTCTCCTGGTTCTCAGACCTCCTGTCCTGATGGATGATCCTGAGTTTTGTTTGGTGAGCTATAGCAATTACCTGCCCTGCTCTGTTGAGTTTACCGAGGAATACAAAGGGCTCTGTTGAAAGAAACCAAGTTTGCTCCATTGTAGGAGGCTGAACAGTCTATGCTGAGCAGTTGGGTAAGGGCCTGATCTGACGCTTTTCCTCAATTCATTTGCCTTAACAGAATTTGTTGGGATAAAAGTAAAAATATTCCATGAGAGCTTTGCTCTGAAGAACAGGGACAACACTCCTCTCCTGCCGGTTAAGGTTTTCCCAGGTGACTGAGAAATTTATGGGGGTGAAGACTGAGTCCCCAAAACATGCAGTGGTCACATAGGCAAAGCCACTCATTAATTTGCCCTGGGGCTGCAAATAAGAACTGGCCATTCATTCAGCAATTTGAGCAACCATGGTGGTCTTAGACTGCCAGAGATAGACTCTGAGACACGTAAGATGAGCTAGAAGGCCTCTGGGGTGACTCCTGGAAGAATCAAGCTCACAAGCATCATACAGGCCCATAGTCTCACAAGTAATTTTATCCCTGACTAACTCAACATAAAATGTGAAAATCTCTCAAAAACAAAACAAGAGGCAGCAGAAAATCAACCTCTGACTAACATCTCAGCCAGAGTAATGTATGAGCCAGAGCTCATACTTGCAAGTACCTAGTTGTTGATGGTAGTGGTGTTCAGTTGCTAAGTCATGTCTGACTCTTTGCAACCCCATGAACTATAGCATGTCAAGCTTCCCTGTCCTTCACTAACTCCCAGAATTTCAAACTCAGGTCTATTGAGTCAGTGATACCACCCAACCATCTCATCCTCTGTTGTTCCCTTCTCCTGCCCTCTATCTTTCCCAGCACCAGGGTCTTTTCCAATGAGTCAGCTCTTGGCATAGGTGGCCAAAGCATTGGAGCTTCAGCTCCAGCATCAGACCTTCCAGTGAAATTTCAGGGTTGATTTCCTTTAGGATTGACTCGTTTGATCTCCTTGCAGTCCAAGGGACTCTCAAGAGTCTTCCCCAATATCAAAGTTCAAAAGCATCAATTCTTCAGTGCTCAGCCTTCTTTATGGTCCAACTCTCACATCCATAGATGACTACTGGAAAAACTAGCTTTGACCGTATGGCCCTTTGTTGGCAAAGTGATGTCTCTGCTTTTTAATACACTGTCTAGGTATTTAATATGCTGTGTTGTCAAAGCTTTCCTTCCAAGAAGCAAGCATTTTAAAATATCATGGCATCACCATCTGCAGCGATTTTGGAGCCCAAGAAAATAAAGTCTGTCACCACTTCTACTTTTTCCATGAAGTGATGGGACTAGATACCAAGATTTCAGTTTTTTAATGTTGAGTTTCAAGCCAGCTTTTTCACTCTCCTCTTTCCCCTTCATCAACAGGCTCTTTAGTTCTTACTTTCTGCCATTCGGTTGATATCATCTGCATATCTGACTCAGTCTCTTGTGGGGGTCAGTGCTTCATTTCCTGGGTCCTGGTGAACACAAGGTTTTGTTTGTGCCCTCCAAGAGTTTCTGGTGGTCAAAAAAGGTCTTAATGACCCAGATAACCATGATGATGTGGTCACTCATTAGAGCCAGACATACTGGAGTGGGAAGTCAAGTGGGCCTTGGGAACCATTACTACAAACAAAGCTAGTGGAAGTAATGGAATTTCAACTGAGCTATTTAAAATCCTAAAAGATGATGCTGTGAAAGTGCTGCACTCAATATGCCAGCAAATTTGGAAAACTCAACAGAGGCCACAGGACTGGAAAAGGCCCGTTTTCATTCCAATCCCAAAGAAGGGTAATGCCAAAGAATGTTCAAACTACAGAACAATTGCACTCATTTCGCACGCTAGCAAGATAATGCTCAAAATCCTTCAAGCTAGGCTTTAGCAGTACCTGAACTGAGAAATTCCAGATGAACAGGCTGGATTTAGAAAAGGCAGAAGAACCAGATATCAAATTCCCAACATCCATTGGATCATAGAGAGAGCAAGAGAATTACAGAAAAATATTTACTTCTGCTTCACTGACTGTGCTAAAGTCTGTGATTGTGTGGATGACAACAAACTGTGGGAAATTCTAAAAGACATGGGAATACCAGACCACCTTACCTACCTCCTGAGAAATGTGTATGCAGGTCAAGAAGCAACAATCAGAACCAAACATGGAACAATAGACTGGTTCAAAATTGGGAAGAGTACATCATGGCCATATATTGTCACCCTGCTTATTTAATTCCTGTGGAGATAATATCATGCAAAATGCTGGGCTGGATAAATCACAAGCTGGAATCAAGACATCCAGGAGAAATATCAACAACCTTAGATATGCAGATAACACCACCCTAAGGGTAGAAAGTGAAGAACTAAAGAACATCTTGAGGAGGGTGAAAGAGGAGAATGAAAAAGCTGGCTTAAAACTGAACATTAGAAAACTAGGATCATGGCATCCAGTCCCATCATATCATGGTAAATTTTGTTGCTCAGTCACTCAGTCATGTTTGACTCTTCGCAACCGCATGGACTGCAGCATGTCAGGCTTCATTCACCTGCACCATCTCACAGAGTTTGCTCAAACTCATGTCCACTGAGTCTGTGATGCCATCCAACCACCTCATCCTCTGTCATCCGTTTCTCCTCCTGCCTTCTATCTTTCCCAGAATTAGGGTCTTTTCTAATGAGTTGGCTCTTTGAACCAGGTGGCCCAAGTACAGGAGCTTTAGCATCAGTCCTTCCAACGAAAATTCAGAATTGATTTCTTTTAGAATTGACTAGTTTGATCTCTTTGCAGTCCAAAGGACTCTCAAGAGTCTTCTCCAACATCACAGTTCAAAAGCATCAATTCTTCAGTGCTCAGGCTTCTTTATGGTCCAATTCTCACATCCATACATGACTACTAAAAAAACCATAGCTTTGACTAGGCGTACCTTTGTCAGCAAACAATGTCTCTGCTTTTTAATATGCTGTCTAGGTTTGTCATAGCTTTTTTTTCTAAAGAACAAGTTCTTTTAATTTCATGGCTGCAGTCACCATCTGGCAAATAGAAGGGGGGAAAATGGAAACACAGGCAGATTTTATTTTCTTGGACTCCAAAATCACTGTGGACAGTGACTGCAGCCATGAAATTAAAAGACGCTTGCTCCTTGCAAGGAAAACTATGACAAACAGACACCATATTAAAAAGCAGAGACGTCCACTTTGCCGACAAAGGTCTGTATAGTCAAAGCTATGGTTTTCCCAGTAGTCATGTAGAGATGTGAGAGCTGGACCATAAAGAAGGCTTAGCACTTAGAACTGATGGTTTCAAACTGCGACGCTGAAGAAGACTCTTGAGAGTTCCTTGGACTGAGAGGAGATCAAACCAGTCAATTCTACAGGAAATCAACCCTGAATATTCATTGGAAGGACTGATACTGAAGCTGAAGCTCTAGTACTTTGGCCACCTGATGTGAAGAGCCAACTCACTGGAAAAGACCCTGATGCTGGGAAAGATTGAGGGCAGGAGAAGGGGATGACAAAGGATGAGATGGTTGGATGGCATCACCGACTCAATGGACGTGAGTCTGAGCAAACTCCGGGAGACAGTGAAGGACAGGAAAGTCTGGAATACTTCAGTCCATAGGGTCGCAGAGTCAGACACACCTAGCAACTGAACAATAACAACTACATATATAGGAAAGAGCTAAATTCCTTAACTTGGAATATCTGCTTTTCTTTAATTAAAAATAATCTTTTGAAGTTCAGACTACCTGCCCTTTGTTGAAATTTCTACATAACATGGCACACACACACACACACACCCCTCGCCGCCTTGGCAGAATTCTCTCAGGGTTACTTGAGATGCAGACACCCAGGCTGCAGACACCTGTCAAATAAAACAAAATTCTCAACTTTCAGGTTGTGAATATCCTTTAAGTCCACAGGAGGGAGGGGAGAGGGAAAAGAAGCAGAGAGAGAGGCAGATGTATCCTCAGAATGTCTAGATGCAGAAGTGGGAGACACACAACTGGCCACTCCAGCAGGTGTCAGGTGGGCAAGCAGCAAGTCCCCAGAGCAAGAGGCTGAAAGAGGGAGCCTGAGTCACCCCCGCTCCCCCACCCAGGGGCAGGTGAGCCTTTAAGAAAGACCCCTGGCATAACTTTGGTTGATGAGCCTGGCTATACCAAGCCTATGGATACCGGGCCTGGATATAGACCTAGAACTGCCATGGGTTCAAGGGCATGGCCTTCTGAGTGCAGCAGGCTAATTAGGCCACTCTGCTGCTAAGTCGCTTCAGTCGTGTCTGACTCTGTGCGACCCCATAGACGGCAGCCCACCAGGCTCCCCCATCCCTGGGATTCTCCAGGCAAGAACACTGGAGTGGGGTGCCATTTCCTTCTCCAATACATGAACGTGAAAAGTGAAAGTGAAGTCGCTCAGTCGTGCCCAACTCTTAGCGACCCCATGGACTGCAGCCTACCAGGCTCCTTCGTCCATGGGATTTTCCAGGCCACCGTACCCCCACCCTATCAGACAAGTCCAACTGGAGTGCAGGCTAAAACCAAGCACCAAGCTCAAGAGAACCAGCTGGCCTCGTGACCTCAGTTTTCAGGTTATGTTGAGTGTGGCCAGAGCTGGTACAGTCCCTGTTCCCCAGACCTGAGACCCAGAAAGAAAGTAACCAAGAGCCACGGCCTACAGCATGTCCCTGGGCCCCAGTGCTGTGTAGTTCCCAAGGATGTCATCATACCTGAACTGTGACATCTCAGAACACACAGAGCCTCACCTTCAGCCTCTAAGGAAAAAGCCCCAGAAGCCTCTCCAAGTTGATCTGTCCCACTCTCCTGTCATCTGGACATCACAGAAGACCACAGAAGAAGCGGAGCCCCGGCAGAACTCTGCACACACAGCCCACTCACCAGACAATCACACACACTCACATCCACGCATAATCACATGGTGCCCAGGGTACCCCCACCCTAACCAGAGGACTGGGCCCCTCTTACAGGGCTCCTCTTCCCACCCTGCCCCATCCCGACCACCCTGCCATCCTGCCTCAGCCCCTCCCTCCTGCCATCTCTCTCCGCGCGGGTGTATGGTTAAGAGGCCACTTCTCCTGTGCCCTACCCCNAGTCGCTCAGTCGTGCCCAACTCTTAGCGACCCCATGGACTGCAGCCTACCAGGCTCCTTCGTCCATGGGATTTTCCAGGCCACCGTACCCCCACCCTATCAGACAAGTCCAACTGGAGTGCAGGCTAAAACCAAGCACCAAGCTCAAGAGAACCAGCTGGCCTCGTGACCTCAGTTTTCAGGTTATGTTGAGTGTGGCCAGAGCTGGTACAGTCCCTGTTCCCCAGACCTGAGACCCAGAAAGAAAGTAACCAAGAGCCACGGCCTACAGTATGTCCCTGGGCCCCAGTGCTGTGTAGTTCCCAAGGATGTCATCATACCTGAACTGTGACATCTCAGAACACACAGAGCCTCACCTTCAGCCTCTAAGGAAAAAGCCCCAGAAGCCTCTCCAAGTTGATCTGTCCCACTCTCCTGTCATCTGGACATCACAGAAGACCACAGAAGAAGCGGAGCCCCGGCAGAACTCTGCACACACAGCCCACTCACCAGACAATCACACACACTCACATCCACGCATAATCACATGGTGCCCAGGGTACCCCCACCCTAACCAGAGGACTGGGCCCCTCTTACAGGGCTCCTCTTCCCACCCTGCCCCATCCCGACCACCCTGCCATCCTGCCTCAGCCCCTCCCTCCTGCCATCTCTCTCCGCGCGGGTGTATGGTTAAGAGGCCACTTCTCCTGTGCCCTACCCCACCCCTCAACCCCCTCACCACAAATGTCACCCAGAAAGGGTGCAAGAAAAAGTCAGGTGCCAAAAAAAACCCCAACAGCTCCAACAGGGAATATGCTGTGAAAGTAAGAAGTGTGACTCCTGGGGGCGGGGGCTCCATCTGGCAGCCCCAGTGCAGGCAGGCAGGCCCTGCGGGTCTCCATCCCCACCCGGGACAAGCAGGAGCAGGGCCGGGGCAACTGCAGAAGCTGGCCTGGCTCCCAGGCCCGGGAGGGGTCGGGCCAGGCCAGAGCCGCACACCGTGGATGCTCTGTGAACTGTTGTGGCAAGAAAGGCAGTTAATGGCACCTGAGACAGAACACCAGAAAGGCACTGACGCCAAACCCAGGAGAGCCCACTTCACTAAGGTTGGCCAGGGGCCTCTAGGCTCCGCGGGGAGGGTCAGGTCCGGCTGGCTTTGGGACCCAGCCCACCCCAGCCGGCTGCCGCGGAGCACCCAGGAGGCTCACGAGTCCTCCTGGGCGGGCGGAAGGTTTAGACGCCGGTGGGGCCGGGATCTCCAGCCGGTCCGCACTGTGGTCCACAACCACTGCCCGAAACCCCCTCCTCCATCCCTGGATCCTCATCCTGTCACCTCCCCCCACCATGGGACGGCTGACGGCCGGCGCGGGGAAGGCCTCCTCTCAGCCTCCTAGTCTCCCGCACCCCATTCTGAAAAGGGGGTTCTGGGCACCGCCGCCTCGGCCTCCTGGGCCGCCTCCGCTCCCCTGTGTCCCCCCGGAAGTGTCGGGCCACCTGCGGGCCTCCCCCACCCCTGCCCGGGCGG